>JBBPSC010000012.1:0-62833 GCA_038093395.1 Baorangia bicolor
AGATGACAAGGGAGGGGAGTACATGAGCACTGCCATGCTGGATTTCACAAATGCATGCGGTATAGAGCGCCAGCACACTGTCCGAGCACGTCCACAGCAGAATGGAGTCGCTGAACGGGCCAATCGTGTGCTCTCTGAGCGCATCACTGCCATGTTGCAGGAGTCTGGGCTAGCAATGGCATTCTGGGGCGAAGCACTCGCTGCACTGGTCCATGTGTGGAATAGATGTCCCACCGACGCTTTAGACAACAAGACGCCGTACGAACTCTGGAATGGGCGCAAACCGGACGTTTCGCACCTCAGGGTATGGGGATGCACTGCCTATGTGCACTTGCAGCGAGACAAGCGCAATGCCCTGCAGCCTCACTATGAAAAGTGCGTCTTTATTGGCTATCCAGCTGGTTACAAGGGGTGGAAGTTCTACAACCCCACCACAAAGCGTACTATCATTTCTGAGCGTGCTGATTTCGACGAAAGGACGCCTCACCCACTCCCTGCCTTGCCAATAGCTGCAGCTCCAGCTCTAGCTCCAGCCCAGTCTCCCAGCGCACTTTATGTGCCCCCAGACCTCCCTAGTGATGAGGATGTCGAAGATGATGTCCTGCCTCGTCATCGGGGGCATGCTGATCCTCTGGATGCCGAGGAACAGGAACCAGCACCACTTCCACCTCCAATGCCAGTCACACCGCCTCCTGCACCCGCACCTCTTCCTGAACCCAGCCCTGTCGGCATTGGCGCTCGATTGCCTCGCAGGAATCGCCACCCACCTCGAGAATGGTGGAAACTCAGCCCTGCGCAGTTGGAAGACCACGATTCAGACGACGAGGATTCTTCTGATGAAGATGCCGACCTTGCTCGCTGTTTGGGTGCCAATGGTGCCGCCTATCCCAGGTCTTTTGCTGAGGCCATGCGCAGAGAGGACGCAGCTGACTGGAGACAGGCTGCTCTAGACGAACTGGCTGCCCATAGCAGCAATGGCACATGGTTCCTTGTCCCAAGGCCGAAGGATCGCCCAGTTATTGGCTCGAGATGGGTTTTTACTAAGAAGCATCATGCTGATGGCTCCTTTGACCGCTTCAAGGCTCGTTTGGTCGCCCATGTTAGTTATGTTGATTGTGCACCACTTGGTGCGCTTTCAGGTGACCTAGCAGTTGTGCCACATTGTGGCGCATTGTTGTTGTTTATTTATGTTGACTCGTCCTACCATTTGTTCGAGTCCAGTGTACTTCGCTTTCCCTCAGTCTCTTACACTAGACTCCAGCTACTCGCTGTTTTAACAAATGATGCATTGGTCTAATCCAATGGAGAACTGGTCTGTGAGGGTAACTTCATCAGTGATTCCTGCTTTACAGGCAAGGTTTTGAAATTCGGTGATGTACTGTTGGAAACTGTCATCTATGGTTCCATCAGGGAGGCGAGTGGACTCCTGGGTGAGCTTGGTGAGGTTTAGGCAAGCAGTGGACTTAGTATCAAATGGGTAGAAGGTGGTCTTGAAGTTAGAGGCAAAGTAATCAAAGGTCTTCTCATTGTTGGGGGTGGCCGAGTTGGCCATCTTGTCATACCACATCTCAACAAAGGAGGTGTTACAGTTTTTCCTCTTCATCGTTCCATTTATCTCGTTACCTCTCAACTGGTCACTCGCACATGGCGTGGTAGGTCGGCTTCTATCTCTTCCGCTTTGTTAATCCTCACCGACCCCTCCGACATTGTCATTACTTATCTGTTACCATGATCCCTCCATATGGACTTATCTCCCCCCGCAGTCACCTCTCTTACGACGACGAGTTCTCCTACCTTCCATGGCCTTCTATTTTCTTTGTAAAGCCTGGTCTGTGCGCATCCCCTTGGTTTCTTATTTAAACCTATGCTGTATCATTTGTATCTCCATTCTTGATCTACGCTATACAAGCATACATTCTTGAATTACTTGGAAGTCTAGCTTCCTCTCCTCAGTCCTTGTCCTTGTCTCCAAGCGTGACTCTTCATCGACGCTCCTCTCCTCGTCCAAGACCTAGTAACCCTAGGCATCCTCGTATAAAGTCCCAGAGCCCCTGGGCACCCTTGTCAGTCTCCTAGAGACTTCCTCGTCCTAGTATCTCGTTATCCTCGCAGCTCCTCAGACATTGGTCTCTTCGTGAGCATCGCCTGTGGAGTATCCCTGTTGAACGAGACCTCTTTGATATGCTTCGCATAACAGGAGGCACCTCTTCCTGCGCTCATCTTGTTGAGAGTGGTCATGATCTTGTCGCCATCTGTGGTGTACAGGGTGGCATTGAGGGCAAAGTAAGCCCTCATGGCTTTAATCCATCGGGGGGTGTTGTCAGATTGGCCAGAAAAATTGGCAGGAAGGGCAGCCTTGAGCTTAGGGGTTCTGGTGGACATGGTTGGTGAAATGGGACGAGGTGGGGATACTGGGGGAGGTGCAGGGGCCCTAGGTGGGAGTGCTGGGTGGTCCAAGGACTTGACATTGTCTGTGGCTGGGTGGGGTAGAGATTTTTGGAGAGGCAAGGTTTTCTATGTTGGAGATTTCGATGTCGCTGTCTTCATTGTTGCTGTGGTATATTCCAAAGTGACTCGTGGTGACTGTGGTAAAGGTCCTTCACCTGAGGAGGTGGGACCATGGAGATTCTTGATCTTTTGTTACATGAAGCATACCAAGGAGGTCTCATTCAACAAGGATACTTGACAGGTGATGTTCATGAAGAGACCAACGTCTGAAGAGCTGCAGGAATAACAAGATACAAGGATGAGGAAGCTCCTGATGAGCTGAGTGAAGATGCCCAGGAGTTCTGGGACTTGTACAAAGATGCCTAGGTTACTAAGTCATGCATAAGGAAGAGAGTGTCGACGATAAGTCATGCTTGAGGACTTAGGACAGAGGCTTAGGAGAGGAAGCTAGACTTCTAGAGGACTCAAAAAAGTACACTTGTATAGTGTAGATCAAGAATGGGGGAAATACAAATGGTATCGCATAGGTTTTAAATAGTCAAGAGAGGAAATGCGCATTGACCAGGCTTATAAAGTAAATGGAAGTGGATGAAAGGTTGGAGAACTCGTTGTTATAAGAGAGGTGACTGTGGAGTAGGATAGGTTCAAGATGGGAAAGTCAAGGCAATAGGTAGGTGATGGAAATGTTGGAGAAGTTGGCGAGGATTAATGAAGCAGAAGAGATAGAAGCCGACTTACCATGCCATGTGCAAGTGACAAGACAGGAAACAACAAGGTAGATAGATTGATGAAGAAGAAAAATCATAACAGTACCAGAAAACACCTTGTTGCTCCCAGAACATCCACACCACCAAGACCTCCCGTCCAAAAGAAGAAACTCCTTCCACTCCTCACTTCCATCTAGATGAATATGCCAACTCACTCAAAACCTCTGGCAAGAACGAAGAAGAAATCCTTGCTGTTCTCAAGACATGCTATGAAGAACCTTCTGAAGAAATTGTTTCGGTGTCCCTGGAGTGCATCCAACTAGCTCAGGATTTTTAAAAAGGGAAGCCACCTTGATGTCTCCTTCCCTTATGATGAATCATGTACTTGTAGCACCAAAGAATGACAGAACCATGCATTTTCCCATCTTGCTACAAGGAAAGAATCAAACCATCGAAACACTGCCCTCATTGTGTTGACAACCTCAAAACTATACAGTCTTGGGCCAAATCACATCAGAAGCTTGCTTAGAGAAAGGAACAGTGGGGAAAAACCAACAAGAACTTGACTAAAGTTCTCAGTGGTGCTCGTTCAAATTATATACCTACTGACTATATTTAGGGCAGGTACTTTAGGGTGGGCTAAGTAAATACTTGTGTCAAGGATTAAAGGCAATGATGTTAGCATGCCTTATAGCCTAGACCGTCTGTACTATGATATCATAGATAAGAGATAAGAGTCTAGCCCTAAGAGTCTGGAAAGAGTCCACGTGATTAGGTCTAGACCTTCTCACAGTCATGTGATTGAAAGTGGTAGAAGTCACGTGACTTGGAAAAAGAAAAGATAAGATAAAAGATAGTGTCATGGAATATGTCACATGACATGTTTGCAACATATTAATTTTAATGCAACCAGAAATTTCATTGATTCTCAGCTCTTGTTCCCAGGAAACTGTAAGACCTCATCACCTATAACATTGATGGAACTCCCAATCAGAAGGAAACCATCAAGAACAACACCTTCATTTTCATTGATTCCAACTTGTTCTCAGATACTAAGAAACTTATGATCACTCACCTCAATTGCCCCCAAGTAATCCTAGGAATGCCCTGGCTCCAAAAATGAAATCCTCAGATTAACTGGAACCACTTTACCCTTGACATCGACTCCATCATTCCTAAAGAACCCCTCTTTCCCAATTAGTTTAGCCCTAACATGGATCATGAAATTGCCATCCTGTTTGCTCAGCAGTATCTTCAAGGGGTTGAGAGGTCTCCTCATAAGTATCCTCCCTTGAATGAAACCAATGGGGAACACATCAACAGTGTCACCATATCCACTCAACTTAACGTTGCCAAAAAGCCTAAGGAAGTGTCCATTCCTGACTTCTGCAAAGACTATGCTGACATTTTCTCTGAAGCCATGCACTCCCAACTTCCTTCCCATTGATCCTTCGACCATACCATTGAACTCAGGGACACCTTTGCCCCCAAGGTGGCCAAGATATACCCCCTAAATCCAGCTAAGAAGGAAGCTTGTAAGGCTTTTATTGAAGAACATTTGAAAACCAGTTGCATTGTCTGTTAGTTATATTGATTGTGCACTACTTGGTGCGCTTTCAGGTGACCTACCAGTTGTGCCACATTGTGGCACACTGTTATTGTTTATTTATGTTGACTCGTCCTGCCTTTGTTCGAGTCCAGTGTACTTCGCCTTCCCTCAGTCTCTTACACTGGACTCCAGGTTTGTACTACTCTACTAGACTTGTCAATATAGTCTCTTACACTGGACTCCAGCTACTCGCTGTTTTAACATTGTCCCCTCAAAATCTCTTCAAGCCTTACCTTTTTTCTTTGTCCTAAAAAGTGATGGATTACTTTGCCCTTGCCAAGGCTATCACTACCTCAACTCTCATACTATCCAAAACACCTATCCTTTATCCCTCATACCCAAGCTTATCGATGACATAAAGGATGCCACATACTTCACCAAGTTTGACATCTGATGGGGGTATAATAACATTCACATCAAGGAAGAGAACCAATGGAAGGCCACTTTCATCACCCCCCTTGGCCTCTTTAAATCCACTGTCATGTTTTTCAGCTTTTGCAACACCCTGGGCACCTTCCAAGCTTTCATGAACCACAATTTTGCTGACATAATCTCTGAGTGATGGCTCAAGATTTACATGGATGATATTGGCATTGCCACCATAGGTTCTTTCTCCCTTCATCATAAATGCACTTGTCATGTTCTTCAACATCTTCATGAGCTTAAACTCTTCCTAAAAATCTCCAAGTGCACATTTGACACCCTGACCATGGAATACTTAGGCCTTATCATTGGACAAGGGATTGTCTGTATGGATCCAAAGAAACTCTTTACCATCGCAGAGTGGAAACCACTGACTTCAATTAAGAGAGTAAGATTGTTCCTAGGTTTTGCAAACTTCTATTGGAAATTCATCTCCAACTACTCCAACATTGTGTCTCCTTTAACCTTTCTCATCTGTGAGGACAAGAAATGGGCTTGGACTCCTTTCCAACAGAATGCCTTCAATTCCCTTTGAAACATTTTTTGTACCACTCCAGTTCTCATCATCCCAGATGTCACCAAACCTTTCTTCATCATGACTAATGCCTCCCTCCTTGCTGCTGGTATGGTCCTCATGCAACATGACCCCAATGGTGATAAGAAACCCACTGCCTACTTCTCAAAAACCTTCTCCTCTGCCAAGTGAAACTATGATATATATGACAGAGAACTTCTCGCTGTTATATATGCCCTTGATGAGTGGAAACACTATCTCCAAGGTACTCCTTACCCTGTGACCATCATCATCACTGACCACAAAAACCTCTCATACATCTATGACCCTTACAAACTCTCCTGTCGCCAAGCCCACTGGGATTTTTTCCTACAAGACTTTGACATCATCTGGGCTGTTATCCCAGGCTCTCAAATGGGACCCGCCAATGCCCTCTCCTGGAAAGATGACTTCAACACCTCCTTGGACAATGCTAACTGCGCTATCCTTCCAGATCCTGTTATTATCAACACCCTTGACCTCTCCATTGCCCACCACATTAAGTCCTCCACCTCCTCTAACCCTTTTATACTTAAAGTGCTCACAGTCCTTGATGAGGGATCTCCCTTGTTCACTCACACTTCCCTGAATAATTGAATCTTTGACAATAGTCACCTTTACTTCAAAAGTCATATGTATGTTCCCCCAACAGCTTGCTCCACTCTCCTTCATTCCATCCACTCCTTGCCCCTCTCAGGTCACATGGGCATTTTCCACACCAAATCAATCCTTGAACATGACTTCTGGTGGCCTGGCCTTTCCTCATTCATTAAACACTTGATTGATAGCTGTGCAGTCTGCCAGTAGAACAAGGTCAATACTCATCCCACCATTCCTCCTTTCTCTCTGATTCCCTCCACTCACTCCCTTCTGTTTAAACAACTCTCCATTGATCTCATCACCGATCTCCCCCTCTCTAACTTCCACAACTTTATTCTGGTCATAGTAGACCATGGCTTTACAAAGGGGGTAATTCTCACTCCTTCCTCCAAAACCATTGATGCTGCTGGAGTTGCATAGATCTTTTTCAATCATGTGTTCAAAAGGTTTGGCCTTCATGAAACCCTCATTTCTGATTGTGGTCCATAGTTTGCCTCTGCCTTTGCAAGAGAATTTGCTCACCTCTTGAAGTATAATATTCATTTCTCCACTGCCTATCACCTCCAAACTGATGGACAAACTGAGCAAACCAATCAAGAACTTGAAATCTATCTTCAGATCTTTTGTGCCAACAATCCCTCTTTATGAACCTCCTCCCTTACTGCTGCTGAATTCCACCACAACTCTGCCCCTCACAGCTCCACAAAGAAATCTCTATTCTTTCTCCTCTATGGCTATGAACCTCGTTTCTATCCCCCTCTGGGAAAGACCTTCCTCCCTGCTCTAGAAAATCTCCTCTCCTCTCTAAATAACACTTGTAAGGAAGCTCTTGTAGCACATAAATCTGCCCACAAGGCAATGACCTCGAGATCTGCCCGTCACTTCTTCCCTTAGAAAGTGGGTAATAAGGTGTGGTTAGAAGCTTCTCATCTCTGCCTTCATTACCCATCTAGAAAACTCTCCTCTAAGCAACATAGCCCCTTCAAGATCTCACAGGTACTATCACCCCTCACTTACTGACTTCATCTTCCATTTACATGGAAGATACATAATGTTTTCCATGCCTCACTTCTATCCTCTTATCACTCCACTGAAACACATGGCCCTGCCTTCTCCACCCCCCCTCCTGATGTTATAGATAATAAAGAAGAATATGGAGTTGAGGCCATCATCTCTTATAAGGGGCCAACTAACCACTGCCTGTTCCTGACCGCATAAAAAAGATACCCCTCATTCAAAAATACATGGGAACCAGCCTCTAATCTCCAACATTCCACAGCCATCCTTACTGCATACAAGAAACAACATCAACTCTAGAAAAGCTCCCATCTTTCCCCTCTGAATGTTCTACCTTGGTCCTCCTCATCTATACCTAGAACACACCTCACTTGCCAACCCAACCTTAGAAATCCTCCCCTTTCTTGTCATCTCCTTTATCCTTGTCATAGGACTAGGGATTGGCATGGGTATACCCCTAGGTGCAGAGGGTTGGGACCTGTACTGACACCTGTAGTGGATATACCTGTGGGTGCATGTGTGTGCATGCAGTGACATCGGGTGATGGCGAGCGAACAAGCAAACAAGTGCACAAACACAGCCTGCATTTGTGCGTGTGTTTATGCATTCATGCACAGCGAGGGGGAGGGGGAGGGCATGACTCACAGCAAGGGCAATGGAATGAGGGCAATGGAGAGTTTACATACACATGTGTGTTCTGAACACACTCGGACATGGAAAGGGTGAGGTGGGTAAATGTGAGGGTGGCGAGGGGTGAACGAGCGCATGCAAATGCAGGTTAGAATGGGGGTGCTCACACTCGCACATGGGAGAGGATGAGGTGGGCAAGGGCAAGTGTGCATGCACAGGCAACAGTGGGTGAGGGTGAGGTGCTTGTGTGCACCTCAGAGCAGGGGTGGGCGACTCAGGGTGATGCAAGCACACACACATGGGAGAGGGCAGGGACAAAGGGTGATGAGTCTGGGGCAAGTGAGCAAGTGCACACACATAGACTGTGATGGTTTACGTGCATGTGTGTGCTCATGTGCACAGAGTGTGTGGGTGGGTGAGTGAGTGCGTGCACACTTGCACACTTGCATGGACATCAGGGGAGAGGGTAAGGTTTGACAAGGGTGACTCAGGTGAGGGTTACTCACAAGTACATGCACTCAGACACAGGAAGGGTGGTGGTGAAGGCGAGTGCGCACGCATGTAGATGATCATGGGGGGTGTGTGAGGGCAAGGGTGAGGGTGCACATGCATCACTGTGTGCGTGTGCAATGCATGCAGGGGTGTGTGGGAAAGTGAGGGCAAGGATGTGTGCACTTGCATGCATGTCAGAGTGAACAAGGTGGGCCAGAGTGAGGGCGAGGGTGTGTGTATATGCTTGCGTGCACCTCAGCACAGGGGTTGGTGAGTGCTCACGTGTGGGAGAGGGTGAGGGTGAGGGAAGGGCAAGCGTGGGCAAGTGAATTTGGGTGTGCTCACACATAAACACAAACATGAATGCATTTCATGTTCACATTCATGTTTACTTGTGAGCTGGGTGTGGATACATGGGTGTTGGTGGCATGGGTACGGGTTTATGATGGGTCACAAAAGTGTGACCTGTACCCATACCTGCAGCAGGTAAGGGTATCATACCCATGCAGGTTACCCTTACCCATGCCAATCCCTACATAGCACTCATTATACACTTCATCAGCACTTCTCCTCCCACCCCAATATTCCTTATCATTTCTTTTGTCTTCTTCATTGTCTTCCTTGTCCATTTTGTTTGCACTCTAACTTAGTAACTGTTTCACCTAGCCTATGATCTTTGACTTCATCTTCACTCAATATGTCCTCCCCCTTGTTGGCCACTTCCTCTTCCTCACCCTCCACTCTCTCCACTTCCTCTACTCTCTTACATACACATTCCATTTATCCCTCTCTGCTGCCCAAATTCACATGACACACACTCTTTGTTGAACATAGTGCTATTAAGCAACTAACCAACTCCTATCTCATATCTAATCTAGTATGTAGGTACATGGGAGATCTTATCCTTATCTAGGATTTACTTATATAATCTCCCCTCTCTCTATGTATATAAGGCTGCCCTATGTGCCTCTATAATATAAGAGTTTTGCCCTTTTACTATGGTCTCTGTAAGTAGTTGCTCTGCCTCCAGCATTGCTCTTTTTGGGTTGAGCAATGCACCTGCCCAACAGATAATGAGCCCTGCAGCCTCACTTGCAGCACCTTCATCAGCTGAAGCAGTGAGCAAGTGACTCACCTGACAACAGACACTGTGCCACATGCTTAGTCAGTGCCATGACTAATGGACTGATCAACAAGAACAGCACTCTATCAACGAGCCACTCAATGTTCAATTTCTTTGTTCTGATTTTAATCAAACAATTTTTCTGACTCTTCTCTATTCTCCAGATCACCATCAAACATGTCCAACACACTCTTTGCCACCATCCCCATCTTTGACAGCACCAATTGGATGTAGAAAGATAGTACTACAGGATATCAGCTAAGTAGAGTAGAGGAATTGTAGCAAGGTTCTTACCTCAGTGTACTGGAACAGACAGTCACTGAGGTACAAAAGAAGAAGCGTCCAAAGAAAGGAACTACATGATTACTAAGCAAAACATTGCCACATCCTAATAATTCCAACACTGGATGGACTAGGCTCCAACCATGACCACTTACACAATGGCCATGGGCAATCACAACATTTTCAATGCATGTCCAACCTTACTCCAGGATGCCTCCAATCAGGATGACATAAACTCCTATGACCTCAAAAATGCCAAAGCCATGGGATCAGTCCTCCTCATCTAGTACCCCCTATTTGCATCAAAGTCAGCAAACATGACACCTTTCTTAAATTATGGGATGTGCTCAAAACCAACTATGCACAATCTGACATAGCCACCACATACGTGGACTTCTGCACAGTCCTCAACCTCAAAATTCTGGGTGATTCTCACCCCAGAAAATCACTCAACCATCTTGCAATGCTGTTTGCACATCTTGACAATGCAAATTTCAAGTTCCTGACTAAGGTTCAAGTTATGATTTTGCTAGCAAAGCTCCCTCCTCAAATGGAGGTCATAGCTCAGAACATCGCAACAACCACCATTGACTCCATCTAAAAAACTGCAGTCCTGTCTTGGGACCAGCACAGTGCATGCCATGGGAATAATCGTGCCAAATTGGGTGATGCCAGTGGCAGCTCCAACACCCAGAAGTTGAGTGCCATTAAGCACAACCTAGACATGCCCTCCTTTAAACAGCAGCAGTGCGGCTTGGGCGACTTGTCTGTGCCCCAAAAAGGCAGCAATAAGCACTCTGTTACGTTTTTCCCTCTTTATCGCTCTATTTACCTTATTACGTCTCGACTCGTCACTCGTACGTGGCGCGGTAGGTCGGCTTCCATCACTTCTGCTTCACTAAATCCTCGCCGACCCCTCCAATATTATCATCACCTACTTGCTCCCTTAGTTCCCTTACATGGACTTGCCTTCCTCCACAGTCGCCTCTCTCATGACGACGAGTATTCCATCCGCTTCCATCCGTTTCTATTACCTTAGTCAGCCTGGTCTGTGCGCGTGTTTCCCTTTATTTAAACCTACACGGCATCGCTTGTATTTCCCCATTCTTGATCTACGCTTAACAAGCATACCTTCTTGAGTCCCCTGGAAGTCTAGCTTCCACTCCTAAGGTCCCTGTCCTCGTCTCCAAGCGTGACTTCGTGTCGACGCTCCTCCCCTCGTCCAAGACCTAGTAACCCTAGGCATCCTCGTGTCAAGACCCAGTGCCCCTGGGCATCCCTGTCAGTCTCTTTGAAAGACTTCCCAGTCCTTATACCTCGTTATCCTCGCAGCTCCCCAGACGTCGGTCTCTTCGTGAGCATCGCCTGTGGAGTATCCCTATTGAACGAGGTCCTTCTGGTACGCTTCGCGTAACACACTCCAATAAACTGCATGCTGACATTGACAAGGGCAAGGGGGCTGCTAAAAAGTGCCCCCATGGCACTTGCAGGGGGAAGAACCATGACCACTTGTCAACAGCTGATCATGACCACAAGCACCACCATGACAACCTTGCCTCCCTCACCTCCATCTTGCCCTTTGTTGACATTGGCACACCATCATCATACACACTACCCGTCCTCCATCCCAACCTCATCACAATGCCCACACATAACCCACACACTCTTGCATACCATTTCAGCACCATGTTGTATGGCCCCCTGGCCTTCACACAAACCACGCATGTGCTCACCCTAGTGCAATGCATGGGCCTTGAGGCCAGTGCTGAAATCATGTGCACCCTTGAGGGTCCTGCCTCTCAATGCTGCATGCTTCGGCACTGTGCATCCCTCTTCTCTCCCATCCATGCCCACAACCAAATATGTCATGGTGCATATCTCTCCCATTGTGGACAACATCCCCCTCCTGGGACTACTCCCTGTGGATTCAGACAATGAGGATGATGCCCCAACTCCAACCAAGCATGCCCACACACTCATGGCCCTTCCATCCAATTCCTGGGACATCAATAACATTGTTGACATCTACAGATTGGACGTTGACACACAAATCACCAATGCAGCTGGCATCGCGGACATCCCTTTCAACAATGCTGTAATGCTGTATGGTGATAACACAGTCTTTGGGGATGAGATGTTTGACAAAATGTCAGTCTCCTCCTCTTCTTCTTTGAGCTCACACACTCACAATCTCTCCCCTCCAGGAGTCCCATAAAGCTTCGAACACCTTTTATGTTCCTCAGCTCAGGCCATTCCTTTATAGCCTTAACATTGTCCTACTCCATTTTGATTCTGTCAGGGGTAACAATCATCCCAAGAAATTCTACTTTAGGAACATGGAAGAAGCATTTCTCTGGTTTAATAAATAAGTTGTGGTCCTTTAATCTACATAAGACTTCTTTTATGATTTTATTGTGTTTTTCCACATTGTCCGTTTTCGTAAAGATAAGTATGTTATCTATATATATAATAACTACTTCCAGCATATCGGCAAAGATGTCATTCATCATTGCTTGGAACGTGGCTGGGGAATTGCACTGTCCAAAATACATAACAAGGGGTTCATAAGCACCTCAATGGCAAACAAAAGCAGCTTTCCACTTGTCACCTTCTTTAATGCATATATTATTGTATCCCCAGCATAAGTCCATTTTCGTAAATAGCTTAGCTTTCTTGAGTCTATCAATGAGCTGCACGATAAGGGAAAGTGGATAATTATTTTTTATGGTATTTTCATTTAGGTAATGGTAATCCTGTACCATTCACTTCTTTCTGTCTTTCTTGGGAATAAAGAACACTGGAGACGTTTGGGGAGATTTGGAGGGCCTGATGTAACCCTTTCGTAATTGGTCATCCACAAATACCAATACCTCTTCTTGCTCAGTAACCGACATGGGATAAAGCTTGCCTTTACAGGGTTTGAAATCTGCCTTGAGGTCTATGGCATGATCCCATGGTTTGCGTTCAGGCATGTGTTCATATTCCTTTTTCCCAAACATGTCCAGCCATTCATGAAATTTCTTGGGAACCAATTCCACAGGAGTCTTTTCTGGTTTGTCCATTGCCTAGAGTCAGCTAATCTGTTTTAGTGTACAGTACACATAAGGCATATCATTGAGTTCCTTTTCTTCTAAGGTTCTCAAGAAAATGGATCTATCCAAGAGAAGGTAACACATTCTTGGACAGCGTGTGAGTTTGACAGATCCAGTCTGCCAGTCGATCTTGGGATTGTGCTTTGCAAGCCATGTATATCCAAAAATCAAGGAGTTCCTACCCAGGTCAGTAACTTCCACCACTAACTTTTCACGGTGTTCTTGGTAGTCTATAATTAACTCTGCCATATGGGTGATGTCTCTGGCTGAGTTCTTGGTTCTGTCCACATTGTATACCAGGATTGGTCGGTCGAGTTTTGTGATCCTGATGCCATTCATTTTGGCCCAGGTTGTATTGAGGAAAATACCATTCATGCCACTATCCAGTAGGGCATGTATCATGAACATCTTGTGTTTGGTCATCAAGGCTGCAACCCCAACTTCCAGGTTGATCTCTTTCTTTGATTTAACAGATCTGATCAGAATCTGTTTGGGAGTTTTGTTGGATAAATATGATGTAATATTTTTTTCTTTATTTTTCTTGACCAAATTAAGCCTGCATTCCCATGCAGCAAGGTCAGACTCAATCTGACTCCTGGTCTGAGTTGTACATGTATTGAAATTGTCTATAGATGAAGATTGGAAGAATGCATCTTCCTCTTGTTCATATTCCATATCCAGTATATTAAAAGAATTTTTGAAATCCCACCCTGAAGCAGCAGTGTGGGGCTTGGTGACAAAGAAGCAACATCCACAGGAGTTTCCTGAGAACTCAGGCAGACCATCCTTTTCCTGATTGCTTCATTTCCAATGTTTGCATGTTGTAGAAGAAGGCTTTCATTTCTTCAAAGCCCATTCCTTTTATGGCCTTCTCAGGGTCAGGATTGGACTCTCCTGTCCTTCCCTTTCCTTTTCCTTTCTTAGAGCTTCCGCTCTCTTCTTCACTCTCGCTATCCCTGCTGCTAGCAGTGCAGACACTACAATACCTTGTGCACCTTTGGCTATACCCACCCCCAAGGAACTTACATTCCTTGCACTCCTTCTTGGGTTTGTCACAGTCTTTAGCTAAATGAGGACCTTGACAGTTGAAACATTTGCTGTGTTTGCTTACAGCATCAATCTCCATTGGCTCACCATGGCCACCATAAGTGCAGGCTCTACTTGAGCTTTCTCTGCTAGTCGTTTGACTGGTGGAGCTTGAAAAGTTTGTCAGCTGCAGTGTTGGCAAGATTGCCAGGATGGAAACGTGTGGCCATCATCTCCATCAATTCTTCTTTGGTGGGCCAGAGCGCATCATGCTTCGGCATGTATTTAAGGAGCTGGTTCCTGGCCCATGTGCCAGCTCTGTTCTTGTCCTTGTGCTCTTTTGAGCCAATGTGTGTCCAGCACACTACACACTTGTCTTTTGAAGATGTGAAGGTCTCCTGGTTAATTGTTAGGTAGATGGAAAGTTTCATCCACCATTTGTCAAACTTGTCATACAACCCATTGAAAAGTCCTGGGTTAGGGACCACTTCTACTTTCTTCATAATTTTAACTTCAGTACGTGGTCCCTGTGCCTGAAGTTGTGCCACATTAGCAACATCCTTGGTGGCCCGAAGGTTGCATTGCATTTCATTCAGCTGCCTGCACAGCTCGTCAATGAGTTGTGCAAGATTGTTGGATATGGTTGGTGAAGATAGCGCTGGAGGAGAGTATGGGAAGGCAGTTTGCAGCTTATCATCTTCTGAGGAAATGATGGGGCTTGGGGATCTCCTCGTGAACGGGTCAAAGTGCAGCTTGTCTGCCTTGTTGTGCGGGACCAACTAAGTCCACTCCTTGTCTGTATGCTTGTTCTGCCTTGTAGAAGGCAAGTGTGGGCACTTGTGCTGCTTCCACTTCTTCTCTTGTGACAACTAACCTTTCTAGGAAAGGGGTGTCAAAACATAGGTTATCTCAAATGTAATCAAAGAACCAGGGAAATTCTTTGTGAATATCCAATAGGAGAACTGGATTGTCATTGGGGTTGTGGGAAGGAGAAGGAGAAGACGTTCATAGAAGAAGCTGTTGCTCAACTTCATCTTCTTCCTTCTTCCACTTCAGGAGGAAAGGAAACATCCAAAAGAAAATGTAAAAGTACCGAGGATGTAGATGACTCCAGGTACAAGCGTCAAATCTCAACCTTCGACCACTTCTTTGAAATTACGTATTCCTAGGTACATGGGCACAAGACTGCTCTTTTATGTACTTTCAGAACTAAGTAACTAAGCATAAAGAAATGTGCCACACGAAGACATAGCACATATGCCAAAAGAGGTAAAGGGGGTTTTGTGATGGTGTTTAAACCATTAGACCCATGCAGGGGATACCACTACAAGCACCTTACAGGCTACTTGTCTTCACAGGCTCTAGTGCCTGGGACTATGTAAAAGAAAAGTGTGCAAAGGCACGAGAGAAAAGAAGGGGTGAAGTGAGTTGTCTCCTTAAGCCTGGAGTCCAGCTGTATCCCCTTAACGCTGGGAGCTGCATGTAACGATGAGAGAAATGTCTGAAGACGAGGTGTGAGTCAAGGCAAGAAAAATATAATCAAGTTCTAATGTTGACAACCTCAAAACTAAGAAAGTCTTGGGCTGAATCACACCAGAGAGCTTGTTAGAGGCAAGAGATAGTTGGGGAAAACCAACAAGAACTTGACTAAAGTTCTTGGTGGTGCTCATTCAGATTATATACCTACTGACTATGTTTAGGGCAGGTACTTTAGGATAGGCTAAGTATAACTTATGTCGAGGATTAGAGGCAATGACATTAGTGTGCGTCATAGTCTAGACCATCTGTACTATGATGTCATAGATAAAAGATAAGGGTCTAGCCCTATGAGTTTGAAAAGAGTCCACGTGATGGGTCTAGACCTTCTCATGGTCACATGATTGAAAATGGTAGAAGTTACATGACTTGGAAAAAAGAAAAGATAAGATAAAAGATAATGTCATGGGATTCGTCACGCGACATGTTTGCAACAGCTCATAAAGGTGGGTTCTACACTCATGGCCAATCTGGGCCCAAAGCTGTGCTATGGTAATGGTAGGGAATGAAGAGAGTGTTCAGTGAAAGTCAATTGGCACTGCTCTACTTGTGAGCTAGTGTTGCAATCTTTCATGAAACAACACACTTGTAAGAGATACATTGCAAAAAGAGATGTAGTGCAAGAATGAGTGAAGTAAGAGTCTAGTTCTAATGGAACAACCCAAAAAGCATAATGCTCAAAGGTTGCACTAAAACCATAGATTTAAGAGGAGGTGAGGTAGAACTGAGACTACTCTGGTCTTTGTGGGGAAAGGATCGAGAGAACTAGACTGGAGTTCTCTGGCTATTGATTCAAGTCTTATATACTATATGGGTTTTGTACTTATGTACATCTAATCATAGATATAGAAGTGACATGTGCATAGTGCATGTATGTGGTAGCATAGCCTAGGGAATGGAAGAGTAAACATGATGTGCACACAAGGTGTGGCAGAATGGAAGAGAAAAAAAGCATGACATGTGTGCAACACATGTAGAATGGAAGAATAGCATGCACTATGATAAGTAAAAGGATGAAATAGTGCTAGGTGTAAGTGGATTGTAGATCCATTAGAAAGGAGCATCCATTGCACAAGAAATTCTAAGTCCAAAAAATAAGATGAGCATTTACAATAGTTAGACGATTAGATCTTTGATAAGTTCACATAACACAATAAGATAAGATAAGGAGAGAAAATGTTAGACCCATAACAACAAGAACCACTTGCAAGGCTCAACTATGCCTCATATCAATGCCTTTGTTGCTATGCTAAAGGAAACTAGTAAGACAATCAAACAAAGTCATGGCAGGAAGGTCCCCATTACCACAACCCCTGTTCATCTCTTTATTAACCCTTATATTACTTGCACTCCCTTATCCAGCCTTCCCCACAATGTAATATTGCCTTTAAAGCAGCTCTAAGCTCAGGGGACAAATGAGAGATATCTGGCATTGTGTATAATGGGCAAGGCCAGCCAATGAATGTTGGTCAGTCCCAAGGACATCAAGTATGCTATAATTGTAACAAAACTGGTCACTTTTCTCATAACTGTTCTGAACCTTGTGCCCCCCATGTTCAATGTCTCTTATGATATGTCCTCTGAGCTTGATGAAGAAGAAAAGCAATGTTTTGAGAAGGATTTTTAAAAGGGGTGAGAGGAAGTATGCCCCTCTCAGCTGAAGGTTCAACTGCATCTCAAACATATACAATATCTAAAAGTGAATCAACAAGAGAATCTGGTCCTGATTCAAACTGAACACAAGCACATCCTTCTGAATTCAACACTAGTCTAAGACAGACTCCTTGGACATCTCCTTGGTATGCTCATTTCCTATGAGACCAGCCTGCCCCTTAAGCTATTGGACTTATTTGAACATCAACACATTTCCAATATCAATGGAAAGCTGCCAGTAAAGTTTGGTAAGAGCTCAATCTGTTGCACCCATAGCAATTAAGCCATAGGACGATGAGTGTTCACAAGAAGCAGAGCTGAATTGCAGTGCTACACCAGCACTGGCAGGACAGATAGCCAAGGAATCAATAACCTTAATCTCCCCTCTAAACTGGTACACCTGAAGGTAATGATCCAGCCAATGAGCATAAGAGACAAGTGGAAATTGTTACGGGTCTACATTTTTCACCCTTCACATGTTCACATTTTCTGACCTTATCTTATCTTATCGTGTCACGTGATCCCTAGGATCTAATCATCTATCTTATCGTGAACGCTCTACTTACATTTTCATGGACTTAGTCATTTCGTGCAATTGCTGCTTAGTCAGCATGGACACTCAACCCTTTCACATGGATCTAAGATCCCCTTACACTGTCACGGACTTCACACTTTCACTTCATCTCCGTGCTGGCTATTATTACATTATGCTTCTCTTCCATTTGATCTAACATGCACATCACACGTTATATGCTTCTCTTCTCTTCCATTCTGCCACACAGCGTGTTGGCCTCATGTCATACTTCTATGCTTCCATTCCATTCCCATACATGCGGACAAAGCATTGCAATCGTAGATTAGATGTACATAGGTGTACACAAACCATGTAGTATATAAAATCTCAATGCAACGCCAGAGAACTCCAGTCTAGTTCTTCTGGTCTTTTCCCCTCAAAGGGTCCCAGTAGTAGTACTCTTCCTATCCTCCTTTCGTCTTAGCCTTTCTAGTGCAACCTTTGAGCTTCAAGCTTTGAGGGTTGTTTTAGAAATGACTGAGGACTTCAGCTGTTTACCCCTGCCTTTTATATTTTTATTGTAGAGTGCACAGACCATGCTGTGCTACATGATAAGAAGTATATATAAGGCAAGGTGATAAGAAGTGTCCCAAGGATAAAGCAATAATTGTGTGACAATATTAGAACATGTGTAAAGAAGCATGTTCAAGATAGGGGCAGAGTCGAGACTCTGACACCTGACTATCCCATGGTCATGTGCTTCAGGTCACATGACTAGTTGAGGTCTGAACATTGAAGTCTGAAGTGGTAGGGTAAAGATATAAGTACACACATTTGGTCAACCAATCGTACTGTGAAGAAAAGTGTTTTTAATGGTGTCCATAACACAATTAGCTGTTATTTGAAAAAGCAGCAGAAGCCATCCTGGAACTCTGCAGTCTGAAATATTTTAGCCATGATTCTAGGAGCTCCCTCACTATACATCCTACTCTCAACACTCTTGATAACCAATGACAATTCTCTATCAATACTCTTGTGGATAGTTAATATACAGGGTCCTCAATCAACTCTGGCTTTGCAAAAGCAAAAAGCTTAAATAGTCAATTGCTTCCTTGTCCTATCCTTGACTATAATGCTGATGGTACCCTTAATCAAGGTGGCTTAATTACTTACTATGTCACCCTCTGGACGACTATTAGAACTTATTCAAAATGAATTACCTTCAGTGTAACCAGTCTAGGCAAAAATGATCTATTTTTAGGACACAAGTGATTGCAATACCATAACCCCTTAGTTGACTGGCAACAAGGGAAACTGAAGTTTAATTGTTGCCCTAAGTTATGCTGGATATCTCACCTATTTTCCAGCATTAGTCCAGCCAGTGGTGCTCAGTAGTGATTTCTCATGGAGTGCATCTAATAAGCCCCCTGAGGACAGCTTTTTGCATATTCGTAGTTGTATGTGCATAACACTTCTTATCTATGACTTCATTATAATATCATCTTAGTAATATATGTTTCCTGTACCTGCCCTAAAATATAGCAGTAGGTATATACATAGATCCAAATTCAATACTACAAGAACTCTAGTCAAGTTCTTGTTAGTTTTCCTTGCCAACATCCTTGTTATAATGGCTATTGAAACCATATAGGAGTTACCATAGATGTGGAATGGCAAAACCTAAACCTATAGTATTTACTACCTTTAGGTCTAGGGTTAAGGAAGGGAGTGCTAAGCTTTAAATCTCTTGACTTTGTTTTGCCAGTGCCTACTATAGTGCTGTAAGGTTAGTTGACATATTGTATACAATCTTGGTCACATTTTATTTGCCAAACCATAACACTTGAATTAGACTACCATACACTGCCTGGACTCAAGGATCAAGAAGATTTGAGATTAGAGGGAATTACTTACTCAATATGATAAAGTAAACTTCCACTTGGGTTGAAAGAGACCTAGGCCAATCTATTGGATGTTTAGAGTATATATCAAATGTCCTAACAGGGTGTAAAGATCCATTGCAGCTGTTGCCAAAGACTTTGTTTCATATCCCTCATTACCTTTAGAGGATCCCTTGAGAAAAGAAGACTTGTGCCTCATTACATACATCTATTCTTCCTTTTTTCCTTTTGGAATAAACTAAAAAGCTAATTATCTGGTTCTTGACAGTAGGCACAATCTAGTGCTAGTTTATATGTGGCTCTTCTCCTTTCCTCTGCTGCACTACCCATCACATTTATGTAGATGTTACTATCTTTGCTCCCAGTGTTACTTTCTCCATGATTATTGCTATCATATCCCCAGAGCTTGGTTGGAAGATATTAGGTAGTAAGAAAAAATGTTAGATCAATGATATGGTGGGAATGCTAATGAAGACCAAGGGGCCATTGTGGCCATGCTAAATGAGATCTTGGAAGAAAACAAGACCTCAGTGACAAAAAAGATTCCTGATCCTGGGAGTTAGGTCCAAGTTCTACTTTTGGTGGATCAAGCTACAACTTTGGGTAGATGTTAACCAATGGAAGAGCAACAAGGTTTGGACCTTTTCCATACTCTCACACCTAACTGATCAAGTGCAGCCTTTTGCCTTAATGATCATGGAACAATTCCTAAAAGAAACCAAGACCAAAAAAATCTCAGCAGAAAGTGCTGCTTTGGTTTGGAACAAGTGGGGAGAGAGAGCTTGGCCTAGCTTGGCTGACCTCAAAGTCACCATCATGGATTACTTCCAGATCCATGTCCTCACATACAAAGCATACAAGCAGCTGGTTGCCTACTAGCAAAAAGACATATTGATTAATCAGTTCTGCTAAGAATTTGAGGTGTTTCAAAATGAAGCAAATGTCACCCACAAGGAAGCTTACCACCTTATGAGGACTGCAGTTGACCACTGGATCTTTGAGCAGACACAGCTCACATTAATGGCAGAAACTATATACCTCCAACTTTTTGAGTAGTATCAAATCACTTGTAAGTATTCAGCTGCCCCCCCACCCCTTCATACCATACTGCCCCAGACTTGTTCCTCCTCTCCTACGCCCAGCAGGGCATTCCTTTACCATTACTGGCATGCAGCCAGGTTATGGGGCTCTAATAGAAATTGATGCCATACAAATGGCAGCATATCCCAACTCCTGTACCTGAATATTTCCCAATAGCCATAATTCTAGCCTAAACTATGAGTACATAAAATAAAGTACTTACTCTTGGCATTCTATCAGCACAAGAGTCAAGAGATTTGAATAAGATTGAATGAAATGGCAGCCATATCAAAATGACAACTTATTGGGGCAATTGTTTAATATCTTATACAATACAATATTTCATACTTGGTTGACCCTCTTTAGGATGCTCACATACTATTTACCAATCTTTGAGTACACACACAGACAATGAAACATACCAATAACAATTTAAACTTCCAAGAACATTACTTATTCTCTTACAGTTCTTTTGCTGGTACATTTGGTTAGAACTAAGGACAACAACATGTTAGGATCACTTGATACATAAATAGCATAATGTTTCATTTATAGGTTCATAGCAAATGAATACAGTATCTTGTCTAATGTTAGGGCAGTTTCAAAGCAGGTCAAAGATCTCAACTACAATGCTGTCAAATGTAGTGAAGCAGAGAGGGATGTAGCTGAACCATAATGAGTGAACAACAGCAGATGCAGGAAGATAACAAAGGGAGAGAGGGAAAAGGGAAAAAGCATGAGAGAAAAGTGGAGACTCACCTGGTCTTATAAAAAGACTTATCATATTTAGCAAGAACATCATCTGGAATGTTCTGCTGATTAAGCAAGTGATTCCCAGGGACTATCTCCTGTATCTGTGTGAACAGTGCCCAGATTTTTTAGCCCTGATAGAAAGCATGCATCATAAGTCTTCTTTATAATAACAGGCATCATGAACTCCAAGATAGCTATATGCCTTGTATAAATGCTATATTATGTCACAGTCATGTAACCAGTCATAATACAGCATATATAAACCCTACTATCACAAGTATATTTTCTTGTTGTTATTATAAACACAATTTTCCTGCTCAAAGAGATAATATCATTTTTTTTGCTTCTCTTGATCTTTTCTGCCAAAAATGTGCATTACAAACTGGACTAGGGAAGTCTACCATGGTTAGGGTCCTTTAGGAAATCCAATCAAATAATGAATACCTTCATTGTGGCCATCCCACTACATTCAATTAAATCAACAAATAAGGTATTGTTCAACAAATTATTACTCACAAGGCCAATAATACAATCCAAGCCACTTGTTTTATCAATTTTATCATCAACACTCCTGCCTCTTCACAAAGAGTGAGGAATACCCTCAAGAAGGCCTCAGTAAAGGCTGCAATAAGAAAGAAAAAGTCACTCCTTTTTGTGACTAATAGTAAAAAAAAATTAATCATTGTTTGTAAATACCAATATTGGACTGTGGGGGACTGAAAGAGGGTCATCTGGTCAGATGAGACTGGTTTCAAAAGAATTGAATTATATAGGAAGGAGTATGCACGGAAAAATAATCATATGGGGCTAAATTCCAGAGAAATTAAAAGTATTATTATACCTGAAGAAGGTTTATTAATGGTATGGGGCTATATACAATGGAATTATCTAGTAGTTTTGAGTGAGGTTAAGAGCAGGATGGATGCTGGTCAGTGGAGCTCATACTGGAAGTTGCTAATGTGCTGTATGCTGAGACTGAGTAGATCCTATAGTATGGTATGTTTGGAGGTGTTGAATAGCTTGGATGGAATATGGTGTATAGGTTGCTTGACTATGTTGACTAATGTACAAGGAGCACTGAGTGGTATGAAATCAGAGCTATTGACTATGTTGTGTTCTATATTAGTGTTTGTGTTTTTAGTCTTTTGTTTAATCGTGGATAGCTTGTGCTGCTTGTGCTGGCTGAGTGCTGGCTGTGTCTGGTAAGGTTATTGTTAATATTCATAAGGAATTGACTAACTGAGATATTCAACCACTTATGATGTATGATGTATATAGGTTGATGTTCTATTATGAGTCTGGATTCCATATATCAAATGAATCTCAATATTTTTGTTGAACCAGTGTCATAATCTTGTCCATATATAACACCTTCAAGGAGAGTAAGACTGATTCCATCTTGATTAATATTGTGATGTGCTTGTTTATTGCCATTTGTTGTAGTTGGTGAAGCTTTTTAAATTTTAGGGAATATAAGGCTTTTTGAAAAGTACAGGACTGGGATGATGAAACCAGCATCATCTTTGTTTGCCAACCAAGCTACTCTATATATAGTATTAGTGATGATTATATCTTGTATACAAAAATTAATACCTTTTGCCTTCTTTCCTCCACTTTTGATTAGTTGTAGTGTACTCTCAAAGTTTGGATGCACTTTCAAAGAGGATAGACAAAGCATAGCATTATATACATTTGATGGGATAATTGTTCAAAGCTTCTGCACATTACATTTAAAGTAAAATGTGCATAGTCAATATATGTGACAAAGATGGTTATAAGGACTAAGGTCACAAAGGTGACAACCCAGAAATGGAACATACCTGGATTTTCCATGCATGTTCACTGCTCAGCCAGTCCTTATATATGTAACAAACACAAGCAATGAATATCCAAACTTTGCATGGAATAAAGGATATGTGGGAAGAAAAATCACTGGATGATTCAATAGTGATTGTATGTAATTGAAAGCTGGACAATAGAATAGATAGATTGGTTGCTTGGTGAAAGCCTCACCTTGCAGCTATTTGCATAACCATGGTGGTTCCAATAGAAGACTCTCTATATACCCCCAAAGTTTCTTTATACTTTAAAATGAGGGTGAAAAGTGCTTAGATTAGTAAATTTATCCTTTACAATTGAGATCTAAGCAGTACTGGGCAATGGCCTAGTTGCACAGAGTCTCCTAGCAAGGTACTCAATTGGCAGGAACTGTCTGGGTTTGCCCCAAATCTATCTTAAAGCTGGAACCCACTGGTACATTGAACCTAGGTTGTGTAAGTTACATCCATTACAGTATGTGACACTTCTATCACAGAATGACATATCTGTTTCAATCTCAGAGGCACCTCAGGCAGTTTAGGATAGATCAAAAATATCTTGAAATAGGAAGTATATTAACAAGAGCAAAAAACATCATAACAATAAGAGGGCAGCTAGAAGAAATGAGGTTTAATCAAGGTTAGCATCAAAACTGGTTGATGCTATTGCAACAGCCTCATACTCCATCCCACAGTTGCTACAGAATGTGAATACTTAGGATTGGCTAGATTGAGATACACACCTTCCTTAAGCAGCCCATTGGGTTCACAGGGTCTTCAGTTTTCAGCATAAATAGCAGAGATGTCACATTTTTCATTGGGCCCAGGATTTCAAGGTAAACCAGGAAGTATATACTAAACCTAAAACTGACCACGGCTTGGGATGACACAATTTCATCAAAAATAACTTTGATTAGTAACAAATGAGTATGTGATATGGTTTTGTCCAAGAGTATATTACTACTATGGCTGTGATAATAGCTATTACTCTTGAAACTTTTGCTGCAAAGATTTCTGAAAAAAGCTTGCCAATGGACAAGAGACCCATATAGAAAAATTTACAATAAGCCCAGTAAGAGCTGGGTGAGTAAGATTGTTTAAACAGTATGTCCCCAACAATGTATTTTAGTTAGTACAACAATGAAGAGTAAATAATTGACATTGTTATCAACACCATTCTTCAAGAATTCACCTTGAGCTCCAAGGAAATACTTCACAATCTTGGCATTTACTTCATAGTTGTTCTTGAGATCCCACTTATAGTGTTACATAACATATATATAAGCTTTCTTCCTTAGCACCAAATGTCAATTTCATAGATCCTTCCAAAGCTGTCAAGGGCTTCAAGTCAAGTACTGTGATACTCAATAGTTTAAAATTTTACTTGTTGTTGCAAACATGTCATATGATGTATTATAGGACCTACTATTTTATTTTATTTTATCTTTTGTCCAGGTTATGTAACTTCTATTCTTTTCAATCACATAACTGTGAAAAGGTCTTGAATCTAATCACATGACTTTATTCTCAGATCAGAGGCTAGACCTCTTATCTCTTATCTATGACATCATAGTACAGACAGTCTAGGCTGTGATGCATGCTAACATCATATTCACTAATCCTTGACACAAGTATCTATTTTACCTACTATAAAGTACCTGCCTTAAATAGAGTCAGTAGGTATATAATGTGAATCAACCCAATGAGAACTTCATTCAAGTTCTTGTTGGTTTTTCCCAATCAACTCTTCTCTTAACTCTAAGCAAGCTCTCTGGTGTGAGTTGACCCAGGTCTATATAGATTTGAGGTTGTCAACACCTATGAGGTGAGAGATTTCACTTGCATCATGAGGCCACCATCATATAAGAAGGACTGGTCAGCAGGGTAGAGAGTGATGCTGCCAAGCTTACCATTGCTGATTGACAAGAATCTGAATCAATTCAACAACAAACTTCAATCAAGTTCTAGTTGGTTTTTCCCATCATCTTATCCCTACCAAGCTCTCCAGTGTGATTTAGCCCAAGTTGTTGTTTGATTTGAGGTTGTTAATGGCAAAATAGAAAACTCAAGTATCTTGTTCATTGGCAGAAATTGTTATGGTTGGCCTTGGGTAAGAACAAATATCAATCGAATAGGATCAAGAATTCAAGCTACAAAATGAAACAACCCAAAAAGCGTAATGCTCAAAGGTTGCACTAAAACACTTAGACTTAGAAAGGTAGAGAGGAAGAGCTGAGGCTACTCTGATCTTTGTGGGGAAAAGACCAAGAGAACTAGACTGGAGTTCTCTGGCCGTCTATTGAGGGTTTATATACTAGTACAGGGTTTGCATGTGTTTACGATGTATCTATGATATAGGGGTAACATGTGCATAGCGCATGGTGTGGAAACATAGCCATGGAATGGAAGAGAAGCGTGACATGAGGACCACATGAGGATGTGGCAGAATGGAACATAAGAAGCATGGCATGCGTTCAACACATGTAGAATGGAAGAGAATAATAGCCTGCATGGTGATGAGTGAAAAGATGAAACCGTGCTAGGTAAAAGGGGATCGTAGATCCATGAGAAGAGAGCGTTTTTTGTGCAAAAGTTCTAAGTCCAAAAGATTAGATAAAGCGTTCACAATAGTTAGACGATGAGATCTGATAAGATCACGTGATGCGATAAGATAAGATCAAAAGATAAGATAAGGGAGAAAAATGTTAGACCCATAACACAAAAGATGTTTTTAAAGTGTGAGAGAAGTTCTTGGTCAGACTATTAAGGATTCAAGCAGTTAGGAAAACTACTAGAGGTTTGAAGGTTGCAAAGAATGAGCACATAAAGCAAAGACTTGGAAAGTTGAGGAATGTACAAAGAAACTCAGCCTAAGATTTGGTAACTCTAAGCTGGGAATATATTGTTGGGTGTCTACAAGTTTATAAAGGTAGGCAAAAATAGAGATGACTAATTGTATGGAATAGAATGTAATGTAATAAATAATTAGTCAGATAAGAAAAGTATTATCAAGGTGAGTCATCATTATCAAAGAAGAAGATAGAACATGATAGAATAATTAGTCATACAAAAAAAATAGAACAATGAAAAAGCCTAGTCAAGCAGACCTAAACAGCAAGACATAGACAGTAGAATGAGAGGCATATGAGTGAACAGGTGAGTGAGTATAAAAGGAAAGCTAAATCATAATAGAAATACTGCAACAAAGATCATATCTGGAAAGCCAAGGGAAATTTTAAGCACACTAAGAAAGCTATGCAAGACTTTCACAAATCCCATCCCTCTGCCCTTAAATGACTTTGAATGACTAATGCTCAATTTATAAAAATCTTTATTAAAAAACTTCTCATAATGAGAAGGATGAATTTTTTGATCACCTGGAAATCAATCTATAGAAAAGGAGTAGTATTACAGGTCTAACATTTTCTCTCCTTATCTTATCTTTTGATCTTATCTTATTGTGTCATGTGATCTTATCAGATCTAATCATCTAACTATAATGCTCTATCTAATCTTTTACACTTGGTTATTTTATACAAACATTTTGATACTGTTATGGACACCACTAAAGACATTGTACAAATACACAAATACACCCTACTACTTTAGACATTGTCATTTCAAATCTTCAACTGTCATGTGATCCAAAGCATGTGACTGTGGGAAAGATCAGATAACAGAGTCTAGACTCTGCTTCTATCCAGAACATGCTACATTTCACCTAGTCACTATCTATACCACACGATACAACTTTTGCTTTATTCCAACTATAATAGACTCAGATATAAGCCATATGGGGTATGGCCCATACCTTTTCCTATATCCCATGTTGGTTTGTGGGGGTTCTGACTCCATAACCCATATCCATAACACATAACCCATACACTTTCTGCCATAATCCATACATATGTCTATCTGACATGACGTGATATATAATTATATCTTTTTGTGCCAAAGATGGCAGGACAGACCTGAACCATCACCTTCTCAACTTCTCACCCATTCTAATTCTCACCTTATAAAACATGTCAACATACTAAAAAAAGGCTTAGTCTAATGCCTTGAACTACTTAGAGGCAACTAGAGCACTTCAATGCTCAAATTGAATGGCTATTGAGAAGCTTTTTAACCTAGTTGAAGAGACTCACCACATAGTATTCAGGACAATAGATCAAGATATCTATAATGCAGTAATGGATGCAAAAGTGGCATGGGAAAGGATGGCAGCTGGAGGTAGCAATGGGTCAGATGATGTGGATGATGAACCTGTCAAGCCAACATGTATGTACCTGCAAGGAGGCATTTCAGGCTGTGCTGATAGTGGAAGAATACATCAGTTACTACTGGGCTCACTTGCAAAGCAGATGAGGTTTATCAACTCGGATATGATACACTTGAAGGACAAGAAAATTACAAGCTATTTTAAATGTACATAGTCTATTTTTGACAGTAATACAGTCATATAAGTAGATACTATCATTTTTAATGACATTTGTCTGTTGATGTTTGCCTTTACTTGAAACCCATACCGTCATAACTCATACTCCAAGGCCTGTTTCAAGAAGTATGGGTTATGACAGAGTTTACTGTACACCCTTATCATGTAACACAGCTTGGTCTGTGCACAGGATTGTACAATATAAAAAGCTGGTGTAAATGGCTGAAGTCCTCAGTTGTTTCCACTTGTCATATACTGTTCATTGGTGCATTAATAGCTTTAACTGGCCATAGCATTCAGGAAGTGTGACTAAGTTAGTGGCTCCTTGACTTCATTGTTTTGCCAGTGCTGGTGTGTGCTGCAAGGTAGAAGTACACAAGTGAACAATCATCGAGACTATGCCTTAATTGGTATGGCTCACAACAGATACAAGCCAAGATCAGACATTTGTTTTACATTCATTTCAATCCAAATTTGTAATCCACCCTTTTACCTCAGCATGGTTTCATCTTGCATTTCATTAATGCTGTGCAAGGCTATGTTCTTTCACTATCACACATGACTCTTGTATGTTTCACATTTTATTTCTATTCCATGGCTATGCAAACCTATGCTGCCACATATATGCAACTCACTCATGTTACATTTATCTATAATTTATGTACAATATGTACAAACCCCTACATAGTATATAAGCTCTCAATAGATAGCCAGAGATTTTAGTTTAGTTCTCCCCTTCAAAGAATTAGATCTTAGTAAACTCATCACTCCTCCACTTCTCTCTTTGAGTTTACCTTGCTTCTAGTATGACTCAGGGGCTTTTGCCTTTTTGGATTATTTCATCTAGACCTACCCTTGCCTTTGTTTTATTTCTTTATGGATTCTATAGCTAGAGTCTTATCCTCTTATCTATAATATCATCTTTAATATTATCTTTAATATACTGTCTCACACCTGCCCTAAATGTAGGTAGTAGGTGTATATATATACCTGAATCTAGCACCACAAGAACTCAATCAAGTTCTTGTTGATATTCCCTATCAACTTTTTTCTCTTTAACTAAGCACTGTAGGGTGAGGTAGCTTAAGCCATTTTTTGGTTTAAGGTTGTTAATATTAGAGCTTGGCTATCATCATGTTATCCTACCTCACTCATCTTTGAATAACTTTTTCATTGTTCCATGCAGCCCCCAGGATTAAGAAGATATAGCCAGACTGTAGCCTTAAGGAGATATTTATCCATCATTGTTCTTTTATTGCATCCTTGTACACCTTTCTTCTATGTAATCCTAAGCACTAGAGCTTCCACAGTCAAGTAACCCATAAGGTACTTGAAGTGATATCCCCCATGTAGGTCTAACAGTTTAAACACCACCACAAAAACCCCTATCCTTCTTTTGGCATACATGTCATGTCCTTGTGAGGTATTTTTTTTCGTGTTCAGTTATCTTAAAACTGAGCACACATGTAAAAGCAGTACTGTGCCCACATGTTGTAGGTTTACAATATTTTTCTAAGGAGCTGTTGAAGATTGAGATTTCAAGCTCAATACTTGGAAAGATTTAGATTCTCAGTACCTTTTCTTTTCTGAATGGGTAGCCAATGTTTTTGATCAAATGCACCCTTACTTTTTTACTCAGAAACATAGCAAAGTCAGACCCTCTATGATCACTGGGAGTGCCCATGCAACCTCCATCATATCCACCAAGAGTGGGCATATAGGTGAGTTCAGCTTTGCACAAGACCATGTAGACAGGTTCATTTTGTTATATAGGCAGGATCTTCACCAGATCATAAATCCTTATCTATTATGGCAGTTTAGCCATTGAAAATGCAGTTCATTCTCAATATATTGTATCATGGATAGGTTGGTCAGTAGTTAATGAATGCAACATCACTCTTCTAGCTCAACAATGAAAGGCCTGCACACAATGAATAGCAGTTTAACCTCAAGTCTGGAAGATGGACATGCCAATGATAAAGTGGCCAATCAAATCTAGGAATCCATTTTCAATTTAGAAGAAGAATTTCATAAATCTGTGTGAAGGCTGGCAAAAGGGTGGAAGGGTGTGTACATAAGATGAAATGTATGACATCCCCAACCAATGGTGTTGCTAAATTGGACATATGTAACAAGCTTTGGGTAAGAAATTCAATCTCAGTCAAAGTGGCTCTTTGAACATGGATGATATTTTTCTAAACCATATTCAGGATGGAAGCAGAAGCAAAACTAGCCTGAGCTAATTGCAAGCTGCAGGATTGCCTTGCTTTTACAAAGGAGAGAGAGATTAAATGTAGGCTATAAATTTCAAACCTAACTTCAAAGTGCAATGAGGCCAAGAACAAAATAAAGACAAAGCAGGAGGTCTATGCAGATACAAAAAGGATCCTGAATGCATGCATTGCCAAATTAGCAGAGGCAAAGAATAAATTGGCAGAATATGCTGAGACAATTGCTGAATGATACAAGAACAATGACTTGGTAGATTTTATTTCCCATATTGCACTATCAATAATAGCAGCTATATCCCACAGAATAACAACAAGAAAGCATTCTTGGCTCAGTTGATGCAAGGTTAGACCATAAGTAGGGATTGGCAGAGATAAGGAATGAACTTGACAAAATGTATCTTAAAAGTTAACAAAACCATTGCTCAAATGTCTTCAGCATACTATTTGTATCAAAGAATTTGAGAAAATAACTAAGCTGCATGAAAGCCTTTTAGGCCTCTAGTTTATCTATTAGGTTAGTGGAAGTTGATTTGGTACTCCCATTGACTTACATCAATCATGGCCATCTGCAAAAAACACTAAGGAGTAGAGTAACTCAAAGGAACTAGTGTTCAGACATTACCCAGAAATCCGCCATACTAGACCAAAATGCCCACTGACCATTGTAACCCACAACACTGCAAGGGATGCCACCATGAACCCCTTTTATCCTAGCTCATCAAATCAACCAACCTATGGCTTAACTTTTTCAGTCAAAGAAAATCCCAATAGCATTGCAGATTCCAAAAGTGACGCGGAAATGGACCTTGTTTGCTGGTGCAAAGAATGGGTCCTAATGGCCCATGTGACAAGCAGTGCATTTACTCACTCTTGCTGACTGTTCATCCACTTTTTGACAGCTAGGTTACATTTTCTATTTTTTTACATTTTTTTCTTTGCCATGTTCCTCATGTCTAGAGGCAGGCATAGTAATGTCAGACCACTAATTCATTTCACCAAGAAAATTCAATAAGTCAAACTAACACATTTTAACCATTTAAAAAGGACCATCAGATATGACACATTATCCAAATACCATCCTGTAGGAGAGAGTATTTATTATCCAATAAGTGAGCTATATATAATGAATTGATAGCTACTTCTAAGACAGTAGGCCATTTTCTATGGTTATAAATAGTCTTATACCCAATTGTTTGGAGCAATTCCTCAAAGTTAAACACATTCTGCAGTGTGCTAGTGTGAATCCAAAATATTTTATTGTCCCTGCTCACCAATGAATGGCCTTATATTGGTATTGGGGTCCCTTTCTAGATTTTTAAGAATTTTCAATGCTTACTTGTGGAAACTTTATTGATGATTACTCAAGGCAGATGCAATCCATAACACCATGGGACAATATCTCCCTCACCTTATTGTTGAACTCCTCAAGCTGGTTCAAACAACTAATAAACACCTCCATATCCTCCATGAAATTGCTATAATTCATTTTTTCCTTTCATATTTACTTACTTGTTCACTCATATGCCTTTTATTCTGCCATCTATATCTTGCTATTTAGGCCCTACTTCACTAGACACTTTCACTGTTTTTTCTCTTGTATTACTAATTGTTTCATCATGTTATATCCTCTTCTTTGATAACAACTCATCTTGATAATACATCCCTTATCTGACTAATCATTTGTTTACATTATATTCTATTCCATACAATTAGTTATATTTATCTTGGCCTACCTTATAAACTCATAGATACCTAATAATGTATTTCCAGCTTAAAGCTATCAAATCTTAGGCTAAGTTTCTTCATTCATTCCTTGACTCTTTAACTCTCTGGCTTACTTTGAGTAGGTGCTTGTCCTTTGAACCTCCAGCAGTTCCCTAACTTGCACAAATTTTTGATAAGTCCAATGAAGAACTTGGTTTTTTCCCTATAAAGATCAAAGGTGTCTTTTCTTTCCTTTCCTTATCCAAGTCTAAGTGTTTTAGTGCAACCTTTGGAGCTTAGACTTTGTTGGTTGTTTTAGGAGAAGGGTAAGTCCATAAAAAGAAATGTCAGGGAAATAGTCATGAGAGAAATAAAGCAGAGGGGCCAGCAACAAGTAAGAAGGCCAAATTGATAGGAGCTAAGGTCTCTCTTCAAGTATGAGTAAAAGAACAAAAGCAAAAGAGTAAAAAATGATGAGAAAGAAGGAAAATTGTAACAGGAAGCATGCATGATAACATTTGCAGCAAACAAACATTTAGCAAACAATGAGTAAAAACTTCCAAATACTTCCAAACCCTGCCCCCTAATCCAGAACAGTGCACAAACAATTTGGAGACAAACTGTAAATGTAGTCTTTGTATAGTGTTTGTGCACTATTTGACACTGTTTGTATACTATTCATATACTGTTTTCAACTATTCACCATTGTTCATTTGGAGGTTTCACTTGTTAATAGTATTTTGGTCCATCATGATTCATGGATTTGCTAATATGACCTTTGACTGTCATGTGATCCAAAGCACATGACCATGGGAAAGATCAGGTGACAGAGTCTAGACTCTGCCCCTGTCTTGAACATGCTTCATTATTACAATTCTCACTATCTATAGGCCTCAAAACAACTTTTGCTTTATTCTCCTTACACCCTTATTATGTAACACAGCTTGGTCTGTGTGCAGGATTGTACAATATATAAAGCAGGTGTAAACAATTGAAGTCCTCAGTCATTTTCACTTGTCATCTGCTGTGCATTTGTGTATCATAGCCTTCATGGCTGTAGCATTGAGGGAGGTTGATTAAGAAAGCAGCTCCTTGACTTCATTGTCCTGCCAGTGCTAGTGTGCACTGTGAGGTATCAGTTCTCCTCATGAACAATTGTGTTCCTACACCTTAATTGGTACAGTTTGCAACAATGTTTGATTGTGTGGATAGAGGGGAAAGGTAAGGAAATTGTTGAAGGTGAAAGACCAGCTGGTGAGAAGAAAAGGGATTGGTTGGTCTCATCAGGTGACAATGGTGGCAGAGTATATTTCTTGGATTCAGATGAGGTTGGGATCTTGAATGAAGGTAAACTGTTGAAGTAGGGAGGAGCAGGCTGGATGAACAAATTGATTGCTGCTGTTGTTGAGGAAATGGTGTGGATAATGAGGGTTTTATTGGTGTTTGAACCACCATCTGCTGCTAAAATAGCATTGATGTTGGCAGTAGGCAATATGCCAGTAGGGTTGTCAGGATCTTCTTTTATGTTGTTGTTAGTATTGTTAAGGGTGCTGCTAGGCTGAGCACTGGGTGTACTCATGCTGGTATTACCTCACTGATAGACTGCAATACTCAGATCTCCACTGGCACATATTTGATGGATCTAATCTATTTTTCAAGATATATACAGCTTGCATTTTGAAAAGATTCAAATTTCTATGAAAGGGAAATCAGATTACCTATTGAATTAATTAGTGTAGATTATTAAAATGTACATTGTGTAAGCAAAGAAAAGTATCAAAGACATCACCAGCAGACTGGAAATCAATGTTGGCTCCTCTGATGTTATCCCAATAGACTTCAGATTTTGAATACCAGGCAGAGATTACTACATACTGGGATTTCAGCTACAAATTTTGTCCAGGCTTGATAAAGATCTAGTAATCTGGCAGAGGTACATGCCACCATTTGTATTTGACACTCTGCATATCTTTGGGCTTACCACTTGTTTAAAGGGGCCTGGTTGTACTTTTGCAATTTGCACCATCAGCACCTTTAAATTGATGCTCTACAAGAAAATCCATCAATGTGGCTACTTCAGGGTTGGTCCTCTTTGAAACAATCCAAAAGATAATGTAGTCCAATAAAGAACTGGACCTCTATAAATTGCCTATGTCAAATAGAAAAAGTGGAGTGAGTGCTAGCAGGAAGATGGACACAATGAACAATGTTGTCCCTCCTAGTTCTAACCTTTGTGGGGGAAAGATCAAGAGAACTAGATTGGAGTTCTCTGACATTGCATTGGGAGTTTATATACAATACAAGTGTGTACATATGTTGTGCATAAATCATAGATAAATAGGACATGTCAAACTTTGGCCTTGGACATTGCTTGTTTTGGTCACTTTTGTGTCCCAACTCAACATAATAATTACACTACATTACATGGTGTTACTATCATGACATGGTACTATTGAGCAGGCATGACTAACAGGTGAGGTTGTGGTTGTGGATGAAGAGAGAAAGCTTACATAAGTTGTTGAAGTTGATAGATATTCTGCACTGAGTTTGGGCATACATGACCTAGGGCAGAGGGGGATTGGTCATGGGTGGTGAGCTGAGATGCTACCCAGGGGTTGGCATTGGATCCCAGAAAGTCACACTCAGAGGCTGGGCACAGCTGTGGTGCACAACATGCTGTCTGTAAATTTTTAACCTTAGTGAAAATTTCCCAGCCAATTTGTGACTCAGGGCACATTACATGCCCTTAAATTGATCCTCAATCAGTCATCAGAAGCAGGCCATTGCATGGATTATGGGTATGACCAATCTCCCTCTACCCTAGGTCATGTGTGCCCAAACTCAATTCAGAATATCTATTGACTTCAACAACTTATGTAAGCTTTCTCTCTTCATCCACAACCACAACCTCACCCATTAGCTGCACCTGCTCAGTAGTACCTTGTAATCACCATCCATAGACATAGTATAGTTAGATATATGGCATGCTGCACACCATTAGGCATCACACAGAATGAAAAATGTGCATCAAAGTGTATCAAGGGTAAATCTGGATCCTTCAAAAAGACAAATTTGATCTGACACTGGCATTTCAGTCACTTCAACAATATCATTCAACATCACACCCATCATGTACAAGATGGCAAACCTTGATACTCTTTATGCTCTCACCCAGAAGCATATCATGTCAACATGATTCTTTTGGCTATTGATGGTGGACAGTGAAAAAGAGTATGAGCAGTGGATTGACCTTAGTAAGCTAGTTATATTCCAAGAAGTTGAAAGCTTCCAACAGATTGAGTTGATTCTTTGCACATACAATCCGAAAACTGCAGGCTAAGATGCCAGTTCTTATCCATTATGCCTCATAGAGTCTATATGGAGGCTACAAGTTCTCTTAAAATCCAGAACACATGCCCTCCCTCTCATACATTGACTATTCAGAGTATATCATGCATATCCAATAATTGCCCAAACTTTACTGTTCATCCATCCTTCCACCCTCAATTGTGGGTTTGTGTACTGTAGGTCTTTATAATGGCAACATCGCATACCTCCTTCCCTGTGAGGAAAATTCCTGCAAAGTCTTAATTCTACCTCATTGCTGCCCATATGACAAAGCTAATGGGCAGGAAGAGCAACCTCAGATTGCCTCTCTCTTTGATGAGATAGAGGCAAGATATGCAAGATATTGCATACTCCTCTTCAATAAGGATGCAGGGATTATACAATATGATGGGGAAGAATATCATTGTGGTTTCCTGAAGCATACTTACTTCATATTATCTATTGAAACCATTAAAGTCCCCCATCCCAACCACCTTTTCCTCTTTGTTGAATCCCAAATTGATGCTGTACTAGTCAAAGAAAGTTACCTGAGTTTCTTCATTCCATTTTGAAAAGTAGGGGATATTGTACACCCATTGAATGGTACTCTCCTCCAGCAGAGGGCTTCCATAGTTTTGATTGACCAAGAATGAGGGAAGGTATCCCTACAACCTTGTGATCCTGATTTTCCACTTTGCACCATACCAATTGCCAGTGTCTGATGTGTTTTCAGGCAAGGGGACACTATGAGGATCCTAGCTAGGGTACATCAAGAATTCATTGGTACAATCCTTACTTCTTCCAAGGATCAACAGACTATCCTTTGGAAAACAAGGATGTGATAGGTACTTTCCATACTATGGCAGATCAAAGAATGACCTGTTTTATCAGGTCATCATCCCTTGGGCCTTTCTAGAATCACATCCAAGTACACATGTCTGGATCTTAACATCCCACTTTTCAGGTCTTGAGACCAGTGCATGTTGTGAACTGTACCAATTAAGGCATAGGATCGACAGTTGTTCACTTGTACATGTCTAACTCACAGCACACACCAAGCACTGGCAGAATGGTGAAGTTAAGGAGCTACTAACTTAATCTAAGTCCCTCAGTACTAAACCCCTGAAAAGGTAATGATGCATGAATGGGCAGCCAAAAACAAGTGGAAACAACTAAGGACTTCAACTGTTTACACCTGCTTTATATATTGTACAATTATGTACACAGACCAAGCTGTGTTACATGGTAGAGTACCTATATAAGGTAACCAATGATAAAGGTGTGAGGAGAACAAAGCAAAAGTTGTATCATGAGCCATAGATAGTGATGATGTATAATGTAGCATGTTTTTGATAGGGGCAGAGTCTAGACTCTGTCACCTAATCTTTCTCATGGTCATGTGACAGTCAAAGATTTTGTAATCATGTGCTGAGGCCATTTAATTACCAAAAGGTAAAAGGTTTGAAAAGTTAAAATCCAAAGCAGTAGTTGAGATGTAAAAGTATAGTGTCTTTAGTGGTGTCCATAACAGTGCATCCTACTCTCCCCATACCTTCCATGGCATCATGCAGGGAGATATCATGGATGTACAGCTTGGCAAATACAAAAAATCAAGAAGCTACATGAATAGCATCAAAGTTGACAGGTGACTATGGGTGAAAACTATTGGACAAATGCTCATATTGGTTCATGAAGATGAGGTGTGAATCACCCCACCAAAAAACCTTTTGTTGTTCTCAAAAGAAAAGAGGTACAATGTGAGCATAGGTAATACATTGCAAATTGTACAAATCATGGTGTAATCAGCATTGTGAAATTGTTCAACTTTTCCAAGGCAGAGGTCGAGCTAGTCTGCAAAATCAATGGTGGTCTGGTATATATCTTTAAATCATATCTATATTCTGTCCTTGATATTCCTGCAGTTGAAAGTCCCAATCCTGCTTTGTTCCAAATTTTTGGACTCTCACCTTGTTGACTTCTCCTCCCTCATCAGATATGATCTATGGACTATAGGAGGGCACAAGAGAGGCCTTTGAGTTATCCTTCACACAGTACATTGGACCTTTTGCTACATATCCTTCTATGGCTGCAATAGCTTCAAGGTCCATTATACTCATGTTGCAATAGAGTACATCTTCTTTTGGTTAAATGACCCATTGTTCTTGATTTCCTGGTGGTAGGGAAGGCATGCAGTTAGATGGTGTCTGTCTTGAGGGTCCTCAGCTTGAGGCATTGAAGAACATGGTATAGCAATCTTTTGCTCCAAAGCTGCCAAGAGCCAGGACACTCCAATCTTATCATGATAAGGTACCATCTAGGGAAAGACCTGATGGTGCTTCTGCTTGGATCATTGTTCCAGATGATTTACAATCAGCATCACTTGTATTGATTGACAAAAGTATGATGCTAACTCATCTGTCTAGGCATAGTCAAGTGGCTTTTTAATAATCAGTTCTGCAACTTTACCTATTACAAATTTTGCTTTAATGTTGGAGCCAGCTATGGGGGAGGTGCCTACATCAAACATGTCATGTGCACCACCAAGGGTTGGTTCGGAATCAAGAAATGTCCAGTTGCTACCAGTCATGTATCACTGACTGTTACTGGAAACGATGTGGGATTCAAGGTCAAGGATTACCAAGTACCTGCTCATTTCCTTACTCCTGCTAGTCCCACCAAAAAGGAACAGGTGTTACAGACACCACTAAAGACTCTACTTATTTACACTACTACTTTGGACTTTGTCATTTCAAACCTTTTGATAGTCACGTGGCCTCAGCACATGATTAACAAAACCTTTGACTGTCATGTGATCCAAAGCACGTGACTGTGGGAAAGATCAGGTGACAGAGTCTAGACTCTGCTCCTATCTGGAACATGCTTCATTTATATATGTCAATATTTACACCTAGCGACACAACTTCTGCTTTGTTCTTTTCACACCTTTATCTCCGGTTACCATATATGTACATCTTATCTGTAACACAGCTTGGTCTGTGCACACTTTGTAACAATATATAAAGCAGGTGTAAACAGCTGAAGACCTCAGTCATTTCCACTTGTCTATGCTGCCCATTTGTGCATTACTGTTACGGGTCTACATTTTTCACCCTTCATATGTTACTTTTTCTGATCTTATCTTATCTTATCGCGTCACGTGATCCCTTAGGATCTAATCGTCTATCTTATCATGAACGCTCTACTTACACTTTTCATGGACTTAGTCGTTTTCGTGCAATTGCTGCTTAGTCAGCATGGACACTCAACTCTTCACACGGATCTAAGATCCCCTTATACTGTCACGGAGTTCACATCTTCACTTCATCTCCATGCCGGTTATTATTACCTATGCTTCTCTTCCATTTGATGAACATGCGCATCACGCATGGTATGCTTCTCTTCTCTTCCATTCTGCCACACTGCATGCTGGCCTCATGCTATGCTTCTATGCTTCCATTTCATTCCCATACATGCGGACAATGCATTGTAATCGTAGATTAGACGTACACAGGTGTACACACTCCATGTAGTATATAAAGTCCCAATGCAACACCAGAGAACTCCAGTCTAGTTCTTCTGGTCTTTTCCCCTCAAGGGTCCCAGTTATAGTACCACTTCCTCTATCCTTTAAAAAGTCTTAGCCTTTCTAGTGCAACCTTTGAGCTTCAAGCTTTGAGGGTTGTTTCAATTACTATCTCTACCAAGAGGCTTAGCATTGAGGGAGTAGATTAAGCCTTTGGCTCCTTGACTTCACTGTCCTGCCAATGCTAGTGAGCACTGCAAGGAATTAGTAACCTTGTGCACAATTGTCGGCCCAACACCTTAATTGAAAAAGGTTCACAACAACAGGTGGTACTTGTCCTAAAAGGTGAGTGGGTCAGCCAGTTCTGCAAGGTCTTGTGGTGGGCAAGAAACAAAAGAAAAGCAGTGGTTACTCTGATCCCCTAGGAGGGGTCATCATCTTGCAATAAGACAAAAGTATTTGAAGCTCTGGATATCTGCTTAGTTGTCCCTTGCTAAAAACAAAAGTGTTACCCTTGGTAAGTAGATAGTTGCTCTTATATGATATCTTATTATTTCACCCACCATAGCACTGCCTCCTGAGCTGCTTATATAGGAACAAAAGTGGTTGGTGTGTAGTTATTCATTGTCAAGAAGTTCCTTTGTTATGCCCTGTACTTTTTGTCTAAATACCAGTTGGTACATAATCATGGTAGTCAACAAGGTAGTCAACTACAAAAAGGTAATCTATATATACATATGTGTGATGATATCAGTGGGAGAGATTCAAATGATGCTTTCCCTAATACTTGTATTCTTCTTATCAACAAAGTGTTACAAGAAGGTGGTGTCCTTCCCAGGTGGGACTGGTCTGGTTGCACTATTTGCAAATGGATGTATCCTGGCAGCTAGAGGTGAGTATGAATGATCAGTGTTGGCAATGGCATACCACTGATACTCAATCACAAGGTTAGCAACTGATCAGGTTGTGGGATTTTCAAGCCCTGAAGTTACTTACCATAGTCACTTATGCAGGGTCTGACACTCAACCAGGTTCACATCAGGCTCCAATCATCAAGTCCAGAAGTGCTTACTATATTTACTCACACAGGATCTTGTGGAGTAGTAAGTCATACAATTTGAATGAAAATAAAGCATATACACTCTGAAATGATCTACTATGGAACTAGTATGGGCAACCTGATATTCTTGTGGTCAAACCCTACTGATGTAAGTGAGATATAGCTTGATGGTCAGTAATGCTAATATATCTGCAGAACCAATATCATGAAATCTGTGCCTGCAGGTTGGGCTTTGAGTTTGAGATAATGTGCATTGTGGCATGTGTGAACTTTTAGAAAATACAATCAGAGCTGGAATTGAACCAGTAACTTCCCAGGTGTATACTACTCTAACCACTGAGCTATTTGGTCAGGATACCAGTGCTAGTGCCAAGGGGGTTAATCTAGCACTATCTATGGGGTTACACCTTCATGAAAATGCCTGCCTGTAGGTCTTATAGTAAATGCACAAAATGCACATTTCCAACATGAACTTGGCATATCAAATTGCAGTTGGAACATGGGACAATATGGTTCAAATCTTGCACTTTACTGCTAGTTTGCAACTCTAGTCTGTTTTCACTAGTCAACTAGATAATGCTGTGCCAAAGTTGGTCACCTTCACCAAAGATGGAAGCCTCTATGTGTTTGGACTTTATGACGGAAGTGTGTGAGTGCCCATTCCTAGTTTTCCACAAGCTGGCCACTGGCACATGCCCAGATTGAATGTAAACAAAGAAGGAACTGTTGTATCTGAGTACCATTGTCAATTGATCATGTAAGACAGATTTTTTCTATTAGAGGGCTCCAACCTGTTGTCCTACAAGGGTTCAGCTACTGTACACTTGAAGAAAGGCTTGTTTTTGATTGATAATGTGATGGATAGATTTACAATGTATTACCTACAGAGTGGTCAGTCTATCAAAACATTCAAGACAGACTTCCCAAGCATTCCTATTCCAAAACAAGTTGCATTTGGTGAAGAGGGAAAGGTCATTGTTGGCAGGAGTGACGATGATTGCATTTATGTTTTTGACAGACATACAGGTGGGTTAATTGAGACATTGTGACATGCAGGAACCATATTGGTTCAAATGATTGCTGTAAGTCTGATTTTTCATCAGTTTGCAATTGAATATATATAGCAACTATATATATATGTAGGTGTGTGATGTTGACAGGAAGTGTATAATTGCCTGTGCAACCCTGGACATAGGTCGCAAAAAGGCAGCAATTAGCATTTGGAACTATGAATACAGTATCCACAAAGTTGCTTCATCTAGTTAATTATTTTCTATATATCTCTATGGCATATTTATCACCTTGATGCTACTGGTCACTTGAGGATACTTATACCAGTTCTATGAAGTGTGAGTCTTTCTAAAGTTAACATTACATCTACCTAATAGCCATTAGGGTGAATTGCACAAATGAATCATACACAAGGCTGCAAAGTTGCACATGCCCTTCAATGCATTGTTGGAAAAGAAAAAGCCCCAGCCAAAGTTCTTGGTGAGTGACACAGAGGCATTGCATTGGCTAGTGCAGCAAATTGTTGAGATTATTCAAATTGATCAGATAAATGGTGAGATGCAAGCCCATATGGAAGACTCTGTCATTTATTTGTAAATACATGTGATATGATACCCCAACCTTGTGATCACGTGCAGAGGGTTTCAAGAGATATAGATATGGTGCATCTTAGTTGTCTCTTCATTCTTGAACATGATGTCACCTCCAGAACACCAAACATAATGAACCTTGTACTCCCAGATTAGGACTGTGGTATGTACAACATCATCTTGTACTTGTTAAGGGCATAATAACATTGTTTCCCCCATTATATCTAGGTGATTGCTTTCCCTCTAGTCCTACTTCATCTAAACTATTATTGCTAGAAGATGCCTGCATGATGAGTACTTAAACACTGCCTTTGCAGTGTATGTGTGGAACAAGGAGGAGTGGATTCTGATGGAAATCCAAAAGGTGTACTCATGGAGGTGTACTTTATCTCCTCCCATCTCAGGTGCATTCAGGACAAATAGACCACTAGCCACACATCTTCCAGCCAGATTTCCCATCCCATCCCATTTCTATCCAAAGAGCAACCACCCTCATCCAACATTGATTCCATTACTAGAGAACTTTTTGCACTTACACTCACCAATGATTATACTGATATAGCCTCAAGTTGTACTAGGACAGCAGATCCACTTTCCCAATGATTATACTGATATAGCCTCAAGTTGTACTGGGACAGCAGATCCACTTTCATGGAAGACAGTACCTATCTCAGACCTTGCAGATAGTCTTGCTTGCCTCACCATCCAATAATTTATGAAATCCCCCACAACCCCCTTTTTTTCACAAGCAAATCAGCCCTTGTGGCAGTCAGCAATCCTAGTGTTAGTGATCGGTAAAAGAAGAGCACATAAAAAAGACCATCATCACTGCACCATTATAGCTCACCAGCTGCTGAGCAATATCTGTTACAGTTTTCTTTCTTCTCTCTTCTTGCCTTCTACTTTGTACACATCGTTCCCTTACTCGTACCTGGTGCGGTCGGTCAGCTTCCATCTCTTCCGCTCTTCTCATCATCCTCGCTGACCCTTCTGACTTCACTCTTGTTCCTCTCTTACCTTGAACGCTATTCTTTGGACTCTCCCATCTCCTTGCCATTTCTCTCACAATGGCCTGTGTCCCCTAAACCTTCCATCCGATTCTTTCTCTTTCGTTTCCTTATTAGGAGCTTGGTCTGTGCACCCTCTTAGTGTATATATAAACCTACACTGCTCCTCCTGTACATCTCCATTCTTGATCTACGCTTAACAAGCCTACCTTCTTGAATCCCCTGGAAGTCTAGCTTCCACTCCTAAGTCCTAGTCCTCATCGCTAAGCGTGACTCATTGTCGGCGCTTCTCTCCTCGACCAAAGACCTAGTAACCCTAGGCATCCTCGTATAAAGACCCAGCGCCCCTGGGCATCCCTGTTAGTCTCCTCGAGACTCCCTTGCCTTAGTATCTCGTTATCCTCGCAGCTCCCCAGACGTCGGTCTCTTCATGAGCATTGCCTGTGGAGTATCCCTGTTGAACGAGTCTCCTTTGGTACGCTTTGCGTAACAATATCAAGGCACACATCCATCATGCTGAGTGCCTTCTACTGGAATTATCTGGTTTTCAGATGCAACAAGAGGTGCTGATGCTGCAGCAGGCCCTGGAAGGCATTATCTAGAATGTAGAATCTGTCACCTTAAAGAGAAAAAGTTTGGAAGGTCTGCTAAACAATTTAGAGCTTCGTGTGAAGCCTTTGTCAGCCTATGGGCCTATGAACATCAACACTGGTACATGATGATGAACTTGAATTGGTGCTATACTAATGAAACTATACACAGGAAAAAAATACTAGTTGCCTATTAAACATATAAATATGGTTGCCCAAGTGACCCTACTACTCAGTGTAGTCTGCAGCATTGTTTTTGGTATTGGCACTGCTGGTACCACCTTCATCATGAATGCTCTTTCACTCCTGCTTTATATAGCTTTCAAGAAACCTGATGGAATGCTCAGCACTACCCATGAGAACATGATGAAGCAGATCCCAACAACCATTGCCAGTGTACTGTCCAAATTCCAATTCAATGCAAAAACAGTTATCTATGGAATCTATAACCAATGATAAGGGTGTGATCAAGACAAAGCAGAAGTTATCTCATATGATATAAATATTGATGAGGTATAATGAAGTGTGTTTGAGATAGGGGTAGAGTCTAGACTCTGTCACCTGATCTTTCCCATGGTCATGTGCTTTGGGTCATGTGACAGTCAAAGGTTTTGTAATCATGTGCTTGGGCCACATGACTATTAAAAGGTTTGAAAGTTGAAGTCCAAAGTGGTAAGTGTAATGTCTTTAGTGGTGTTTATAATACCATTGATGCCACCAGAGTAGCACAAATCTTTTTCAATCATATGTTCAAAAAATTCAGTCTTTATGAAACTCTCATCTCTAATTGTGGTCCATAGTTTACCTCTGCCTTTGCAAGAGAACTTGCCCACCTTTTAAAGTATAATGTTCACCTCTCCACTGCCTATCACTCCAAAACTAATGGGCAAACAGAGTGAACCAATCAGGAACTTGAAACCTATCTTTGGATCTTTTGTGCCAACAATCCCTTTTCTTGAGCCTCCACTCTTACCACCACTGAATTCCACCACAACTCCACCCTTCACAGCTCTACCAAGAAATCTCTGTTCTCCCTTCTCTATGGTTATGAATTCTGTTCCTATCCTCCTCTCAGAAAGACCTTTCTCCCTGCCCTAGAAAATTGCCTCTCTTCTCTCAATGAAGTCCATAAAGAAGCCCTTGCCACCCATGAATCTGCTCACAAGGCTATGACCTCAAGATCTGTCCACTGCTTTTCCCCATGGAAAGTTGGTAACAAGGTGTGGCTAGAAGCCTCTCATCTCTGCCTGCATTACCCTTCTAGGAAGCTTGCTTCCAAGTGACATAGACCCTTTGTAATCTCACAAGTACTATTCCCCCTCACCTACTAACTCCACCTTCCATCCACATGGAAAATCCATGATATATTCCATGCCTTCCTACTATCTTCTTATTGTTATGTGAAGCATACCAAGGAGGTCTCGTTCAACAAGGATACTCAACAGGTAATGCTCACAAAGAGACCAACGTCTGAAGAGCTGCAGGGATAACGAGACACAAGGATGAGGAAGCTCCTGATGAGCTGAGTGAAGATGCCCAGGAGTTCTGGGACTTATACAAAGATGCCTAGGGTTACTAAGTCATGAATGAGGAAGAGAGCATCGACAATGAGTCACACTCAAGGACTTAGGACAGAGGCTTAGGAGAGGAAGCTAGACTTCCAGAGGACTCAAGAAAGTACACTTGTATAGTGTAGATCAAGAATGGGGGAAATACAAATGGTATCGCATAGATTTTAAATAGTCAAGAGAGGGAATGCGCACTGACCAGGCTTACAAAGTAAATGGAAGCAGATGGAAGGTTGGAGAACTCGTCGTCATAAGAGAGGCGACTGCGGAGTAGGATAAGTCCAAGATGGGAAAGTCAGGGCAACAGGTAGGTAATGGAAATGTCGGAGAAGTTGGCAAGGATTAATAAAGTGGAAGAGATAGAAGCCGACTTACCGCACCACATGTGAGTGATGAGATGGGAAACAACAAGATAGGTAGATTGATGAAGAAGAAAAACCATAACACTTATCACTCCACTGAAATGCATGACCCTGCCTTCTCTTCTCTAGGCAGTACCACAGGTATGGGTAACCCACACAGGTATGACATCTGTACCCATGTGGGGTATGGGTGTGGGTCCGCACTTCTCATACCCATACTTGTACCCATACCCATGGCATGGGTTTGTAAAGCATAACAGTTGCATTGCCATTCACAATAGTACAAAATGTTAATTATATCTCCAATAACAGATGAGGGACCTGAAATGAAAACTGCACCAACACAGATACAGTGCCCAACCAAGAAGACAGCAATACAAACTCTGCAGTTTGCAACCACATACCATCTCCTTTCCAACACCTCAATCCCCATCCTATTTCCATAATGATCACAAAAAGGATCTCAAAACCAACTGAAAAGGCCAGGCTCACTGCAGGAGAGTGAGAGATGGCAAGCAAAAGGAAGTGACCAAATGAAGGTGGTACCACAACTCCAGAGTTGAAGTGGGCAAAAAAAATATTGAAGGAAGGCCAAGTGGATGAAAAGGCTATATCATGTGACACTGAGAGGTTAGCCCACAGCCATGAGAGTTCAGTTGATGTTGAAGGGATCCCAGGTTCTGAGATTGAGACTCCTGAGGTGGAGCTTGGTGTTATGCGAAGCGTACCAGAGAGGTCTTGTTCAACGAGGATACTCAACAGGCAATGCTTACTAAGAGACCGACGTCTGAGGAGCTGCAAGGATAACAAGATACTGGGACGAGGGAGTCTCCAAGGAGACTAATGAGGACACCTAGGGGCACTGGGACTTTATACAATGATGCCTAGGGTTACTAGGTCTTGGACAAAGAGAAGAGCATCAACAATGAGTCATGCTTAGAGACAAGAACAAGGACTTAGGAGAGGAAGCTTGACTTCCAGGTGATTCAAGAAGATATGCTTGTATAGCGTAGATCAAGAATGGAGATACAAACGATACAGCATAGGTTTAAATAAGGAAGAAGAGGATGCGCACAGACCAGACTTACAAAGAAAATAGAAAGCAATGAAAGATAGGAGAACTCGTTGTCGTAAGAGAGGTGACTGCGGAGGGAGATAAGTCCATGTGGAGGGATCATGGTAATAAATAAGTAATAACAATGTTGGAGGGATCGGTGAGGATTAAAGAAGCAGAAGTGATAGAAGCCGACCTACTGCGCCATGTGCGAGTGACAAGTTGAGAGGTAACAAGATAAGTAGAATGATAAAGGGGAAAAAGCATAACACTTGGTCAGTGTCTAATTAAATTTCAACAAATAAATATTAATGTTGGATGTATGTATAGCATGCCTGCAGAAGGACTGGATTTCACCTGTATACATCTTTTTTGATGCCACTCCCACTGCTTGTGAGATTGATGGTTGCTGGGTTCATGAGTTCACATATTGCACCCACAGTTGCAAGGTCAAAATTCACAAGTACTTGGACATGAAAGATACATGGTCAACTGGAAACATGCAGAAGCATGTGAAAGGTTGTTGGGGACCTGATATACTCAATGTGGCTGATGGTGCAAAGGATGCAAAGGAAGTCTGGACCAAAATAGTTGGTGGTGTGTTGCAAAATGGGTCCATTATGGCAGCATTCAAACAAAGGGGGAAGGGTAAGATCAGCTATAGCAACTGCTAGCGCACTTGTGCTGAAAGAAGGTGTGTTGGTCACTTGTTGAATTGCATTGGCTAACATTGCTTGCAGGATGGAGATTGTGAAATGGGTTGCAGAGAGCCTGAGACCATTTAAAATAGTTGCAGATTGTGGTTTTCAGTCTTTTATGAAGACAGGAAGGCCAGAATACTACTTACTGTTCCCATAGACAGTTTCACACAATGTAAAGCTTGTGTTCGTGCAAATACACCAACAGATTGCTAAGATATTGAGGATTAGTGCTCAGAATATCTGCAGTCAGTTTGAATCTAACATGATGGCTTACCAAGAGTATGTGTTACGGGTCTAACATTTTTCCTTGTTATCTTATCTCTTGATCTTATCTTATCGCGTCACATGATCTTATCAGATCTAATCGTCTAACTATCATGAACGCTATATCTAATCTTTTGGACTTAGAACTTTTTGTGCAAAGGACGCTCACTTCTCATAGATCTAAGATCCCCTTATACCTAGCACGGTTTCACATCTTCACTCATCATCGTGCAGGCTAGTATTCTCTTCCATTCTACATGCGTTGTACACATGCCATGCTTCTTATGTTCCATTCTGCCACATCCTCATGTGGTCCTCATATCACACTTCTTTTCCATTCTATGGCTATGCTGCCACACCATGCTCTATACACATGTCCTCCTATATCGTAGATTAAACGTACACAAGTGTACACACCCATGTAGTATATAAAACCTCAATAGACAGCCAGAGAACTCCAGTCTAGTTCTCTTGGTCTTTTCCCCACAAAGATCAGAGTAGTCTCCTCCTCCTCCACTTCTTCTCCAAAGTCTAAGTGTTTTAGTGCAACCTTTGAGCATTACGCTTTTTGGGTTGTTTCAGTATGAAGGAAGGGTCAACTTCATGACCAATGGGTGGGCATCACCCAACCACCATGCATTTGTGGCATTTGCAGTCCATCTAGAACACAAGAGTACACTGTTATCATTTCCACTTGACATTGCTGAGATCCCAAAGGTAAAATAACACCTACCACTTGAAATTGTATGCTACCAACTCAGAAATACTAGTCACACACAGGGCAAAGCTTGCATGTACATTTGAACAAGTGCTTGAAGAATTTGGAATTGAGGACAAGGTATGAATGAACAATAATATGGATACTTACAATATTCTGACTCATTTAGATATTGGGTGTCACTTATGATAATGCTGCAAACAACAGTGTGCTGATTGATGAGCTTAAAAGCTATGTGCTGTGATTTGATGGGGCAGCATATTATACTTGGTGCTTTCTTTACATCGTAAATCTGGTGGCAAAATTGCTGATCTGTCAGTTTGATATGAGTAAAAGAGACACCAATGCAGCACTGGATGGGAGACTTGAGATGGAAGAGCTTGAGCAAGGTGAGGAGGATAGTATGATTGATGAAGACAAGGACAAGACCACTGGGGTGGATAATAATGAGGGTTAGATTGATGAAATTCAGATACTGACTGAGAATAAATGCAAGGAGTGGCAGGGAACTGTTCTGCCACTCAAGTTAGTGCTCATTAAGGTATGTGATTGTTAGTTCACTCACCTCCATGCTAAACAATCTAAATAGCTTCACAATCTTGCCTACAAAATCATCAACTCCTCAACTGTAATCCTTCCAGCATGGAAGAAAATCTTGAAGGAGTTGTGGAATGCCATCACTTTCATGTCTTTTGATGTAGCAACCTGGTGGAACTCAACCTTCAATCTGCTGAAGTATGTGTTGGACCATAGAAAGACCATAGATATGGTCACTCAGCCAAAGGAATTGGAGTTGAGAAAATTTGAGCCTGTAGATGAGGATTGGGAATTAGTCAGCCAGTTGTGTAGCATCCTCAAGGTAAATACCAGGCAAGCTTGCCATAAACACATGTTGACCCAAACATAAACAAACTATCAATGCTGCTCTTTATAGATCCTCAAGGACACCACTTTGTTCTTTTTTTAAGACACTTCTAATCTTGCCATGGTCATTCTGGTCATGGATAGCATTGATGAGCTTCTAACAACTCATTCCCTTGATAGAGAATACTCTCCTATGATCCATGTCACTGTCAACATTGCCAAAAAAATCCTGAACAGGTATTACCAGCTCAAAGACGATTCTGAAATATATTATATTGCAATGGGTATGCTATCCAAGTTCCATACAAAATGATATGCATACACTGACTGGGAAATAGTACTATATCCATGCCACAAGCTCCAATACTTCAAGATTACTAAATAGGAACAAGAATGGATTGATACTGTAGAGTTGCTGGTATACAAGGAATATGAACATAATTATAATGGTCCTGGCAACTGGAAGGCCTCATCAGAAGGCTTGGAGATTGTGGAGAATGATTGCTCAGCAGTAAAGATGCATAGTAGCAGGTCTATAGAAATGTTCATGTTATGCTAACTCCATATAGAACAGCAACTTCTTTGATAGTCTCACAGCTCTAGCACCCCTGAAATCCACTGACTTATAATCTAAGGTGAACTGCTACCTATCTACAAACATCAAACATGTCTCCAACCTGATCCTTTGGTGGCACAAGCACCATGCAATATATCCAACACTATCACATATGGCCCTTGACTATTTAACAATACCAGGTACATCAATTGGTATTCATCCAGCAAAACACACTAACAATGCATTGTAGCTACCTCTATTGATGTTGAATGTCTCTTCAGCCATGGTCAGCTACTCCTTACTCATGTCTGCTCACACCTTTTGGCTCAGTCAACATGGGCTCTCCTCTATCTCAGCTATTGGAGCCATATGAATCTCATCAAAATGGAAGACCTTGAACATGTAATGGCATTGCCAGATGTTGTCAGACCCAAGGTGGAACTTGAGGAAGGATGGAATGGGATCAAGAAGTAGTCTACACATACATAGTATATTTTCTTGTCACTGCTTGAAAAAAGACAACACCTGTGGATATACCCATGGTGGATATACCTGTGGGTACATGAACACCAACTCATATGTGTTCCCATACCTGCAAACAGGGGTATATACCCATGGTGGGTATGGGTATAGGTCCCATTAGGATACCCTGGGGTATACCCATAGTATAGCCTACTCTTCTTGTCCACCTGATGTCATTGACAATAAAGAAGAATATGAAATTGAGGCCATTATCTTCTACAAAGGTCCAACAAGTCATTACCTGTTCCTGACCACATGGAAGGGCTACCCCTCTTCCGAGAATACTTGGGAACCAGCCTCTAATCTCTACCACTCCACAGTAATCCTCTCAGAATACAAGAAACAACACTGACTTTGAAACCTCTATTTTTCCTTCCACATGAACACAGACAACTCACCTCTATCTGAACCAGCTTTATTAACACTCCCATACCTCATAATCTCCTTTGTCTTCTTCTTCTTGGTGTTCCTCATACAATTTATTCATGACTTGTCCTATTCACCCCTCCTTAACCCCAGTTGATGCTCCTCAACTCCCTCTTCGCTCAATATGTCATTTTCCTCATTGGTCATTACCTTTTCCTCACCCTCTGCTTTGTCCAATTCCTCTATTCTCTTATGTACATGTTCTGTCTATCTCTCTCTCTTGTCCAAACATGAGTGAAACATGCTTTTTGCTGCCATCCTAGATGCTCCCCACCTTCTCCACACCATTGAGGATATTCCTCTATTTAAGGAAGACACTGTTTCTCAGGCTCTCATTTGTACCTTTCATGGAATTGCATGTACTGTATACAGAACCTTCTCAACCTTTCCTCAAATCTTGACCTGTTGACAACCTCAAAACTATATAGTCTTGGGCTAAATCACACTAGAGAGCTTGGATAGAGACAAAAGATAGTGGAGAAAACCAACAAGAACTTGATAGTGGGGAAAACCAACAAGAACTTGATTGAAAGTTCTCGGTGGTACTCATTCAGATTATATACCTACTGACTACATTTAGGGCAGGTATTTTAGGGTAGGCTAAGTATAACTTATGTTGAAGATTAGAAGCAATGACATCAGTGTGTGTCATAGCCTAGACTATCTGTATTATGATGTCATAGATAAGAGATAAAGGTCTAGCCCTTAATGTCAAGAACAAAGTTATGTGATTGAGTCTAGATCTTCTCATGGACATGTGATTGAAAAGAAGAGAAGTCATGTGACTTGGAAAAAGAAAAAGATAAGATAAAAGATAATGTCACAAGATACATCACATGACATGTTTGCAACACTACCCCCCATTCAGAAATTGACTTCCAGGCAATTCCAACAAACTGCTCTAGAGTCTGTGAAGTTTTCATAAGGTTTAAATAAAGAATCAAAGTTTACTTGGGCCATCTGCAACTTTCACAGGGCATTTGCATTCTTGTAAAAGTCCATTATGGCCCCTTTGGACCATGTGAGATTTGATTCGGGTTCCCACATTCAGTCCTTGTCACTATATCCTTTCCAGTGAACAAGAAACTCAAGCTGTCATCCCTTGAGTCAAGAGTCTACTACATATTTGACTTCATACTCTTCAACATTTTCATTCATGACCAGCATGGAACTGGGTTTGTCTGCTTTCTGGCCAGGCAGATGTTCCTTGTATGGTTTCATCTGTGAGATGTTCACTATGGGATGGATCTTCATTGAGTGTGGGAGCGTGAGCTCAACCACATTTGTTCTGATCATCTTCTTTACTTTATAGGGGCCCAGCCACCTTTTGGTTAATTTACAAGATTGGCAAGTTTCTCACAAGTTTAGGTGCTCTGTTTATAACCAAACTTGGTCACCTTCTTTATAAATAGGTGCTTCCAAGCATTTCTTCTCGGATTGAACCATCATGCACTTATGAGCATTTTTGAGTGCTGTTTTTGTTTTGTCTAGCATGTTTTTCATTTGTTTGGCAAATTTGGTGGCTGCTGGGGCCTTGGACATAAGGGGTTCTATTCCCATGCACAGGGCATAGGAACGTGTGACTGAAAAGGGAGACTTGCCTGTTGCAGAATGAACCCTTGTGTTATAATTAAATTGCGCCAGTGCAAGCCAGTCCATCCATTCTCCTTGCTTCTCAGCTGTAAACAACCTAAGATACTGTTGGAGATCTCAGTTGACCTATTCCATTTGACCATCTATTTGAGGATGGAATGCAGTTGACATCTGAAGATCTATCTTCAGCATCTTTCCAAGGTCCTTCATAACCTAGGCCAAGAATTGCAATCCTCTATCCAAAATGATAGACTGCAGGAGTCCATGGACTTTTCACATGTTATCTTGGTAAAGCTTTGCAGTTCTGAGCAACATAATTATCTTGTGCATGGAAATAAATATGACTTCCTTGAAGAAGCAGTTGATGACCATGAGGATTGAGTTGAACTCTTCACTTTTGGGTAAGTCCATGATGAAATCCATAGAGATGTCCTGCCAGGGACCTTCCAGGATAGGATTTGGTAGGAATTTGCCTGCCAGAAGCACATCTTTCACATCATGATATATAGTCCTTAATTTGTAAACACATGATCTTCCAGAAATAGCATCATGAGACCAGCTTATGCATCTTGTCTGACCCCCCATGACCTGCTATGATGGAGTCGTGGTATAACATTATAATGTCCTGGCAAAGTGTGTCATCCACTGGTACATAAATCTTGCCATTAAACTTTGAGAGTCTGTTATCGTTGTTCTCAAAGCCTTGGTGAGTCATGTCCATTAATTTAGGCTGTGTGTTCCTGACGCATTCGAGAAGAGATTCTTCGAGTCCATGAACCTGCACCCTTTTCTCTGTACTTCTCACACGTTCTGCAGGAATCATTGTGACTTTTTTGTTATCATGTTCGATTTCCCATAAAATGGTCTTCTCTTCAAGACAAAGCATTGGCTTTTCCCATAGAAGCTCCTGGCTTCTTAACCAATTTGTAATTGAATCATGTGAGATATTGGGCCCAGTGAGCCTGACATCTATTCAGGTCCTGAGATTTTATGAAGTACTGGAGATTGGTGTGATCTGTCCATATCTCGAATGGAAACTTTGTACCCTTAAGGTAGTGGTGCCACTGTTCTAATGCTTCTATGATGGCTAGTATCTCCTTGTCAGTGATTGGGTAATTCCTTTGCTCTGGTGACATACTGTGGGAGCTAAAGGTAACTGGATGCCAGGTCCCTTCCTTTTCTATAGATAACATGGTGAAGAGAAGATAGCTCATATGACCTGCTGGAACGGATGTTCCGGTCAGAGCTTGTAGTGAAAAGTGAAGGGTACGAATAGTCCGTCCCTAAAGGGATTCCAGAGCGGGTGATGTCTAGAAGTTAGTCCGGCGTTACTTGATCCAACGAGATAGGTAGTCCGAAGGAAGTCTGGACTGAAGATATGGTAGCGTGGGCGGGGGCCGGTAGTCCAAACGTAGGGGACCGGGAGTCCGTGCATGAGGAGACGGCGAGAAACGGAATACGGCGTGCAGTAAGACGTTAGAGACGGCAAGAACGACGGTGTTCTTCTTCTGAGACCCACGTTGGGCGGTCGACGATGAACGGTTTAGATGGACGATATACGATGATGATGAGAATCCAACGGGCGGAAACTGGTATTCCTTCCCAGGCTACAAGACCTAAGTATCTACACCTTACTCCGACCTTCTAGGGAGGAGGAGTAACCAAGGGACAAAGAAGGAAACCGGTCTAGAATGTGTATGTAAGTGAAATGGAAGTCCGTACAGGTTTGTACAGTAAGTGCAGGGCCATGGTGACAAGTCAGGTCACGAGACCTGTAACTACCGGATGGTCTGACTCGTATTGGAAACGTCTATAATGGGCCTAATTGAAGCGTAAGGTGGTAGTAAGAGATGAAAGCGGTTAGGTGGAATAAACGGACTCCGGACTTGTCCAGGCCTACCTCGGACTTCGGTCCCACTTACCAGGCTTGTTCGGACTGTTCGGACTTTCTTGGACACGGGTCGGTGAAAGGATATGAATGAGTGGGGCTACGGGAGGAAAGGAGGGGGTCGGGAATATGGAGATATGGGGGTTTACAACCGTAGAGAGATGTAGCTCTTTACAACGGCACTGGTTGCAAAGTCCGATGCATCGCATTCAACCCTGAATTGACAGTTGTTATTAGGGTAGGCTAATACAGGCGCTATGGTAAAACATTCTTTAAGCATGTCAAACACCTTTTATTCGCATTCTGACCACCACCAAGGGTAGTCCTTCTTTGTCAAATTGTTCAGGGGTCTAGCCACCTGACTAAAGTTCTTTATGAACCTCCTATAGAAGTTCGCTAATTCCATGAAGCTTCGAACACCTTTTACATTCCTAGGCTCAGGCCATTCCTTTATAGCCTTTACCTTGTCCTGCTCCATTTCGATTCTGTTGGGGGTAATGATCATCCTGAGGAATTCTACTTTAGGAACATGGAAGAGGCATTTCTCTGGTTTAATAAATAAGTTGTGGTCCTTTAATCTATATAAGACTTCTTTTATAATCTTATCATGTTCTTCCACATTGTCCATTTTCATAAATATAAGTATGTTGTCTATATATACAATAGCTACTTCCAATATGTCAGCAAAGATGTCATTCATCATTGCTTAGAACATGGCTGGAGAGTTACATTGTCCAAAATACATAATGAGGGGTTCATAGGCACCTCGGTGGCAAACAAAAGTGGCTTTCCACTCGTTGCCTTCCTTAATGTGTACATTATTGTAACCCCATTGTAAGTCCATTTTTGTAAATAGCTTAGCTTCTTTGAGTCAATCAATGAGCTGTGTGATGAGGGGAAGTGGATAGTTATTTCTTATTGTATTTTCATTGAGGTAATGGTAATCCTGTACCATCTTCTTTTTCCCATCCTTCTTCAGAATAAAGAATACTAGAGATGTTTGAGGAGATTTTGAGGGTCTGATGTAACCCTTTCATAATTGATCATCTACAAATGCCAATACCTCTTCTTGTTCAGTAACTAACATCAGGTAGAGCTTGTTATGGGTCTACATTTTTCACCCTTCACATATGCACTTTTCTGATCTTATCTTATCTTATCGCGTCACGTGATCCCTTAGGATCTAATTATCTATCTTATCGTGAACGCTCTACTTACTTCTTTCATGGACTTAGTTGTTTCGTGCAATTGCTGCTTAGTCAGCATGGACACTCAACTCTTCACACAGATCTAAGATCCTCTTACACTGTCACGGAGTTCACATCTTTCACTTCATCTCCGTGCCGGCTATTATTACATATGTTTCTCTTCCATTTGATGAACATGCGCATCACGCATGGTATGCTTCTCTTCGCTTCCATTCTGCCACACAGCGTGTTGGCCTCATGCTATGCTTCTATGCTTCCATTACATTCCCATACATGCGGACAATGCATTGCAATCGTAGATTAGACGTACACAGATGTACACACTCCATGTAGTATATAAACCCCCAATACAACGCCAGAGAACTCCAGTCTAGTTCTTTTGGTCTTTTCCTCTCAGAGGTCCCAGTTGTAGTGCTCTTTCTCCTCCATCTTTCCCTTAAAGTCTTAGCCTTTCCATTTGTGCAACCTTTGAGCTTCACGCTTTGAGAGTTGTTTCAGAGCTTGCCTTTATGAGGTTTGAAATCTGCCTTAAGATTAATGGCATGATCCCAGGGTTTACGTTCCAGCATGCATTCAGATTCTTTCTTCCCAAACATGTCTAGCCATTCATGAAATTCCTTTGGAACCAATTCCATAGGAGTCTTTTCTGGTTTGTTCGTTGTCTGGAGTCAGCTAATCCATTTTAGTATATGGTACACATAAGGCATGTCATTGAGTTCCTTTTCTTCTAAGGTTCTCAAGAAGACTGATCTATCCAAGAAAAGGTAGCATGTTTTTGGACAGCATGTAAGTGTGACAGATCCAGTCTGCCAGTCAATCTCAGGATTGTGCTTGGTGAGCCATATATATCCAAGGATTAGAGGATTCCTACTGAGGTCAGTAACTTCTGCTACTAACTTTTCATGGTGTCCTTGGTAGTCTATAATTAATTCTGCTGTATATGTAATGTCTCTGGCTGAATTCTTGGTTCTGTCCACATTGTATACCAGGATCAGTCAGTCAAGTTTCATAATCCTGATGCCATTTATATTAGCCCAGGTAGCGTTGAGAAAGATACCATTCGCACCACTATCCAAAAGGGCATGCATCATGATCATTTTGTGTTTGGTTGTTGAGGCTGCAATCCCAACTTTCAGGTTGATCTCTTTCTTGGTTTTAACGGATCTGATCAGAATCCATTTGGAAGTTTCATCATTTAAATAAGAAGACATAATATTTTTTTCTTTATTTTTCTTGACTGAATTAAGCCTGCATTCCTGTGCAGCAAGGTCAGACTCAATCTGACTCCTGGTCTCAGTTGTACATGTCATATCAAAATTGTCTATAGATGGAGATTGGAAGAATGTGTCTTCCTCTTGTCCATATTCCACATCCAGTATACTAAAATTGTTCTTTGAAACCCATCCTGAAGCAGCAGCATGGGAGCTTGGCAACAAAGAAGCAATGTTAGCAGGAGTTTCCTGAGAACTCAGGCAGACCATCCTTTTCCTAACAATTTCATTTCCATCATCTACATGTTATAAAAAAACACCTTCATCTCATTGAAAATCATTCCTTTGATAGCTTTTTCAGGGTTAGGGTTGGACTCTCCTGTCCTTGCCTTTTCCTTTCCCTTGTAAGAGCTTCTGCCCTCTTTTTCACTCTTGCTATCCCTGCTGCTAGCAGTGCAGACACTGTGATACTTTATGCACCTTCAGCTATGCCCACCACCAAGGAACTTACATTCCTTACATTCCTTTTTGGGCTTGTCACAATCTTTGGCTAAGTAAGGCCCATTGCAGTTGAAACACTTGCTGCATTTACTCACAGCATCAATCTCCATTGGCTTTCCACAGCTACCATAGGTGTGGGCACTGCTGGAGCTTTCCTTTTGTGCATTGTTATCCCAGGTGCACCCCTGATTGCTCTTAATGCAGTAATCAAAGGCCTCCTCAGCATTGCTGATCCTTTGGATGACCTTGATATATGCTTCCACTATATCCTGACATTCTTTAGTGATGAAGACCCAGTGGATGATCTTCTCCTTGACATTCTTTTCAAGCAGGAAACAGCCCATGGCATTTCCTATGTTGCTGGTTTCATATAAGGACAACCACTTGGTTAGGAAGTCCTCGATCCACTGGTCATTTGATTGGCAGAGTTTGAAAAGTTTATTGGCCACTGTGTCGGCAAGGTTGCTAGGATGGAAACATGCAGCCATCATCTCCATCAATTCTTCCTCAGTGGGCCAGAGTGCAGTGTGCTTTGGCATATATTTGAGGAGCTGGTTTCTGGCCCATGTGCCAGCTCCACTTTTGTCCTTGTGCTCTTTTGAGCTGATGTGTGTCCAGCACACAATGCATTTGTTTTTCGAAGATGCAAAGGTCTCCTGATTGATTGTGAGGTAGACAAATAACTTCATCCACCATTCATTGAACTTGTTATATGACCTGTTGAACAGACCTAGGTTGGGGACCACTTCTATCTTTTTTGTAATTTTAACTTCAGCATGTGGTCCCTGTGCCAAAATTTGTGCCACATTAGTGACATCCTTGGCAGCCCGAAGGTCATGTTGCATTTCATTTAGCTGCCTGCACAGCTCATCAATGAGTTGTGCAAGATCGTCAGACATGTTGGGAGAAGATGGCACTGGTGGAGAGTATGGGAAGGCTGTTCATGGCTTGTTGTCTTTGAAGGAAACAATGGGGCTCAGGGATCTCCAGGTGAACAGGTTGAAGTGCAGCTTGTCTGCCTGGTTGTGTGGGACCTATTAAGTCCACTTCTTGTTTGTATGCTTGTTCTGCCTCATAGAAGGCAAGTGTGGGTGCTCGTGCTGCTTCTGCTTCTTCTCTTGTGACAACTAACCTTTCTAGGAAAGGGGTGTCAAAATGTAGGTTGCCTTGAACATAATCAAGGAACTGAGGAAATTCTTCATGGATATCTGGGAGGAGGACCGGATTGTCATTGGAGTCATGGAAAGGAGAAGGAGAAGGTGTGCATAGAAGGAGCTGTTGCTCAACTTTGTTTTCTTCCTTCTTCCACTTTGGGAAAGATGGAAACATCCAAAAAAAATATGAAAGTACTGAGGATCTAGATCACTCCAGGTACAAGCATCAAATCTCAATCTTCAACCACTTCCTTGAAATTATGTATTTCCTAGGTACATGGGCACAAGACCACTTTTTCATGTACTTTCAGAACTAGGTAACTAAATGTAAAAGAATGTGCCACACAAGGACATGGCACATATGCCAAAAGAAGTAAAGGGGTTTTGTAGTGGTGTTTAAACCATTAGATCCGCATGGGGATATCACTACAAGTGCCTTACAGGCTACTTGTCTTTGCAGGCTCTAGTGCCTGGAACTATAGTACATAAAAGAAAGGTGTGCAAGGGCACAAGAGAAAGATAGGGGTGAAGTGGGTTGTCTCCTTAAGCCTGGAGTCTGGCTGTATCCCCTTAACACTGGGGGCCACGTGTAATGATGAGGAGGTGTCCAAAGATGAGGTGTAATTCAAGGCAAAATAATGTAGTCAAGTTCCAATGTTGACAACCTCAAAACTATACAGTCTTGAGCTGAATCACACTAGAGAGCTTGGATAGAGATAAGGGGTAGTGGGGAAAACTAATAAGAACTTGATTGAAGTTCTTGGTGGTGCTCGTTCAGATTATATATCTACTGACTACATTTAGGGCAGGTACTTTAGGGTAGGCTAAGTATAACTTATGTCAAAGATTAGAAGCAATAACATCAGTGTGCATCATAGCCTAGACCATCTGTACTATGATGTCATAGATAAGAGATAAGGGTCTAGCCCTTAAGGTTGAGAACAAAGTCATGTGATTGGGTCTAGACCTTCTCACAGTCATGTGATTGAAAAGAAGAGAAGTCATGTGACTTGGAAAAAGAAAAAGATAAGATAAAAGATAGTATCACAAGATATGTCACATGACATGTTTGCAACATGACCTTGCACTTCAATACCCTTTATCCAACATTCCCTTCCATATCCTTAACATCTTATTTGACCATGGCTTTTCCACTTTTATAACTTCCCTTCCACCAGCCATTGTCTATCCCACCTTTTGCCCTGTCTTTCTTTCTCTCTTTGAAAAACAATGTATTTGCTACATTGAAAGCTTAGATGAACTTTTTCTTCTCAACAGAACCCCCTCACCTAAAGAAACTCCTGCCTCATCCCTTGCCTCTCATCTCTTGTCCCCCCTCTAAAACACTTACTATCCCTGCCAAAGAAGTTGATGAGGAAGATGTCATCCCCATCCCTTATGACAAACCTCAATATATCCATTCTCCTCATGGACAGCTCACCCTATCCTCTTCTCTATGAGTTATTCCTCCATCTGATCAACTCCCCCTTTTTCAAGCATCCTCTTCTATTAAGTGTTTTCAATGTCATGGTCACAGTCACCTCAGACAGGACTGTTCCTTTTACTCCTGCCCCCACTGCCACCAGTCGGCCTTAGGCCATCAGGCTCACACTTGCTCCATCCTCCACCGTGACTTTTGTTCAAACTGGGGTCACTCCGACCACATCTGCCCTCATCACAACTGTGCAGTTTGTAGCCAAGCAGGACATGTGGCCAATAACTGTCCTTTTGACTACCTTTCCCCCTCTCAACAACAGGCAATCTATGGATGGCCCACCATTCCCAGCATTTGAATAGAGATAGATGGGCATACTCATTGAGCCAGGAGCTCAATTGTATGAAGGGGATAATGTTACAATTTTCCCTCTCTTCCATGGTATCAATCTTTTCATCTTTTGTCTTATCACTCATACATGGCACAGACAATTAGCTTTCATCTCTTCTGCTCTTCTACTCATCACCAATTCTTCCAATCTATTCCTCTCTCATCTATTACCTTAATCTTTTTCCTTATGGACTTATCCCTCTCTATAGTTGCCTCTCTCATGATGACTAGTGTCCCCAATATTCCATCTAGTTCTATTACCTTCTATTGCTTGGTCCATGCATAATACCTTTTCTCATATATATATTCTCATTCTGTTACGGGTCTACATTTTTCACCCTTCACATATGCAATTTTCTGATCTTATCTTATCTTATCACGTCACGTGATCCCTTAGGATCTAATCATCTATCTTATCGTGAACGCTCTACTTACTTCTTTCATGGACTTAGTTGTTTCGTGCAATTGCTGCTTAGTCAGCATGGACACTCAACTCTTCACACAGATCTAAGATCCTCTTACACTGTCACGGAGTTCACATCTTTCACTTCATCTCCGTGCCGGCTATTATTACATATGTTTCTCTTCCATTTGATGAACATGCGCATCACGCATGGTATGCTTCTCTTCGCTTCCATTCTGCCACACAGTGTGTTGGCCTCATGCTATGCTTCTATGCTTCCATTACATTCCCATACATGCGGACAATGCATTGCAATCGTAGATTAGACATACACAGGTGTACACACTCCATGTAGTATATAAAGTCTCAATGCAATGCCAGAGAACTCCAGTCTAGTTCTTCTGGTCTTTTCCTCTCAAAGGTCCCAGTTGGAATACTCCTCTTCACCTCCTCTTTTCTTTTATTGTCTTAGCCTTTCTTTAGTGCAACCTTTGAGCTACTAGTTTTGAGAGTTGTTTCACATTCTATATTTGTATTCCCCATTCTTGATCTATGCAATACAAGCATAACTCTTGAGTCACCTTGGAAGTCTAAGCTTCATCTCTTGTCCTTGTTGAAAAGCCCTTGAAACCTAAGGCATCCTCATTGAGCTAATATAGCTCTCCTCATCCTCATACAAGTCCTAGAAACCCTAGGCATTCTTGATAGGCTCACCCAGGCCTTCCTCATCCTTGCTCTACTCATTATCCTTGCAGCATTGCAGATGTCAGTCTCTTTGTGAGCATTGCCTGTGGTGTATCCCTGTTGAACAAGTCTTTCTTTATATGCTTTGCATAACACTAATGCAATAGACTCTCAAAGTTTAATGGCAAAATCTATGTACCAGCAGATGATATGCTCTGCCAAGACATCATTATGTTATACCACAACTCCATCTTGGCAGGCCATGGGGGGTTGGATAAGACACACAAGCTGGTCTCACAATACTATTTCTGGGAAACCATGTGTTCTCAGATCAAGGACTACACATCATGTTGTGAACGTTGCACACAAATAAAGCCTACAAATGTGCCTCTGGCAGGCAAACTTCAACTGAATCCTATCCTAGAAGGCCCCTGGCAGGACATTTCCATGGACTTTATTATGGACTTACCTCTAAGCAAAGGATACAACTCAATCCTTGTGGTCATTAATCACTTCTCCAAAGAGGTTATATTTATTTCCACACATAAGACAATTACATCTCTCAGAACAGCTAAGCTCTACCAAGATAATGTATGGAAAGTTCACAGCCTCCTGCAGTCTATCATTTCAGATAGAGGACTGCAATTCTTAGCCCAAGTCATGAAAGACCTTGGGAAGATGCTGAAGATAGATCTCTGCATGTTAACCACATTCCACCCACAAACAGATGGACAGACAGAACAGGTCAACCAAGATCTCCAACAGTATCTCAGGCTGTTTATGGCCAAGAAACAAGGAGAATGGATGGACTGGCTTGCACTGGCACAATTTAATTATAACACAAGAGTTTATTCTACAACAGGCAAGTCCCCCTTTTCAGTCATGCATTTTTATGCCTTATGCATGGGAATTGAACCTCTCATGTCTAAGGCCCTGGCAGCCACCAAATTTGCTGAACAAATGAAAAACATGCTGGATGAAACAAAAACAGCACTTAAGAACACTCATAAGTGCATAATGACACAATCCAAGAAGAAACACTTGGAAGCTCCTATTTATAAAGAAGGCAACCAAGTTTGGTTATTGTTACGTTTTTCCCTCTTTATCGATCTATTTACCTTGTTACGTCTCGACTCGTCACTCGTACGTGGCGCGGTAGGTCGGCTTCCATCTCTTCTGCTTCATTAATCCTCGCCGACCCCTCCGATGTTGTCATCACCTACCTATTCCCTTAGTTCCCTTTCATGGACTTATCCTTCTCCACAGTCGCCTCTCTCATGACGACGAGTGTTCCATCATCTTCCATCCGCTTCTATTACTTTAGTCAGCCTGGTCCGTGCGCGCGTTTCCTTTTATTTAAACCTACACTGCATCGCCTGTAATTCCCCATTCTTGATCTACGCTTAACAAGCATACCTTCTTGAGTCCCCTGGAAGTCCAGCTTCCACTCCTGAGTCCTTGTCCTCGTCTCTAAGCGTGGCTCGTTGTCGACGCTCCTCTCCTCGTCCAAGTCCTGGTAACCCTAGGCTTCCTCGTATAAAGACCCAGCGCCCCTGGGCATCCCTGTCAAGTCTCTGTGAGACTCCCTCGCCCTTGTAACTCGTTATCCTCGCAGCTCCCCAAACGTCGGTCTCTTCGTGAGCATCGCTTGTGGAGTATCCCTGTTGAACGAGTCCCCTCTGGTACGCTTCGCGTAACAATGCTTGCCTCATGCTTGATCACTGTTACGAGGCAGAAGAAGAACTGGAGGTTGACAGTAAAGGAGAACCACTGCTCAGTCTTACTAAAGGAGAAAGTGCATGGCCCACTTTCACGGTTCTCAATGAAGGCATACAAAACCACTTCCGGATCAAGGCCTTGGCAGAAGAATCTTATAAGGCACTAATAGCGTTAAAGCAGGAAACGCTATATATAGACAAATACCTGCAAAAATTCGAGGAACTCCAATGTGAAGCTCATGTTGGAGACAATGAGGCCTTTCACCTCCTTAAACAAGGGGTGAATTACAACATATACTATCAATCCTCACTTCACATGGTCTGTAACGATTTCGACTCATTGCATGACTCGTTATGAAATGTAGGACACAACATGGAAAGGATTCGAGTAGAGAGAGCACCACCTCCTCGAGCTCCTTCACATTTCCCACCACCTCATTGTTATCCTCCAGGACAATTTCCCCCTCCTCGTTATCCACCACCTTGTCCAGCTTTCCTGGTACCTGGATGAGCTCCCTACCAGTTCACTCCTACCAGTACTCAACTAGGGAGGGGAGCACCAATGGAGATTGGTGCAGTTCAGGCCCAAGGGCGTCCAGACACATGTACGTGTTATGGATGTCACAAGGTTAGCCATATTTGGCCTGACTGCAAAACCAACCCACACAAGCTGTTACGCGAAGCGTACCAGAGGGGACTCGTTCAACAGGGATACTCCACAGGCGATGCTCACGAAGAGACCGACGTCTGAGGAGCTGCGAGGATAACGAGTTACTAGGGCTAGGAAGTCTCACAGAGACTGACAGGGATGCCCAGGGGCGCTGGGTCTTGATACAAGGATGCCTAGGGTTGCTAGGTCTTGGACGAGGAGGGAAG
>JBBPSC010000013.1:0-61911 GCA_038093395.1 Baorangia bicolor
ATGGCCATCTGTTCAAGAGGACCATGGTACACGGCCCGATCCCCCACTCTCCCACCTGCAAAACTTGCGTAATTGTGTTGGTTGTGAAGGGAGTAACCCCATGATCGAAAGCCCCCACAAATGAATCCGCCAGTTTCGTGCACAATGACCTCCTGATCTAGGATATTGGTCGACTATACCGTCAAGTCGTCGATTCACCAGGTATGTAGACGCTCGAGACACCTGAGCAGGCGATTCATGGGAGGTATGGTATGTCCACCCATGTCCCTAGCCCCCCCATTCCCACACAAAAATTTGTATTTTACTTGCATGCTTTTGTATAGAGTCGTGATTGGTGCTGTGGTCTACTGTGCTACAAAGGGAAGACGAACCCCTTGATGGTGTACAGGTCAACTCGGATAATGTGGATGATGATTCTGCCAGTGGTGACTCAGACTCGGACGCAGGGTGGGAGATGATATCTGATTACATCTGTAGAATACTAGTATGGAAAGCTGGACAACCGCGCTCGATTTGACATTTGCGTTCGACGGATTGCATACTCCATTTGGCGAATTTCGGAACTCGGACTCCAGTCACCGTAATTACGGATTAGGAATTTCACAACATCCAAACGAAGGACACGGTATACAAGAACAGCAAATACAGAATATTATCATCATTGACTGGTATGAAGGGTGTCTAAGCAACGAGCGTGAACGGTGATGAGATACCAGGGAAGCTCAACGAACCCTCAGATGATGCAGAGAGTGTGCGTGAGTGAGATGTCGAAGCACGCGAATGCGTCGCACACTTGTGGGCAAACACTGGGACCAACGACAAGGTCGTAGGGATGCACCGATCGACGATAGTAGCTGAAGAAAACAGTCAGTACACCTCGACGGTCGATGAGGACTCACCAGTCACATCCCATGAACCACCTTCACCATTTCCCAAACCACACGAACGACCGTGCAGCAAAACGAATGAGAACAAATCCCTGAGCATCCTCCAGGGGGAGTGGAGTCGATGTGCAAGCTGTGACGTTGTTGTACTTACCAGAGCTGAGATAGCGACAAGCTGACCACAAGGTCAAGCTCGAGGGTCAATGAGGGCGAAGGAGGCGGCGAGAGATGCCAACCACTTACTCGGGACCGTGACGAGCTGACAAAGAGTGATGCGACCGCATTGAGCACATCGTACGACCACCTAACAAGGCCACTGACGCCGTGAACCCAGACGCAATATGTGCAGGGCCAACAGGGCCAGAGGGCAAGTTGAAGGCGTCGGGAGAAGGCGCGGGAGAAGGCGCGGGAGGTATGGGCGAAGTCGCTGACGATGGAGCGAACAAACGAAGGATACTACTCACCAGAGGAGGCTCGGGACGAGAAAATGTCCGAGAACGAAGCGCGCAGCGACGCAGACGTGCCGGGAGGTCACAAGAGCGTGCTGGAACACTCAGAAGACGAGCAGAGTTGATACGGGGACGATACAAAGTCGTTGTGTCGAGTCAGAGGGCCTGGAGGCCATACAGGCGAGTTGGAGGCGTTGAGAGAGGTGTCGGATGCCAATGGGAGCGCCAGAACGATGTCGAATGCGCCGGATACAATAGTAGATGGTCCCGGATGGACGGCGCAACAACCGGCGCACGTCGCGAGTTGAAATGACTCAATACGCGATCGTTAGCTACAGAGGAGGCACGTCAGCAAAAACAGTATAAGCGCACCACGGACGACATACCTAGGCCATCCAGACTACCTCCCGAGTGTCCCAGGTCCCATACTCAATATGTCGACCCACCCCGTCGACATGGACGACTCAAAATGGACCCTAGAAGAGTCAATCAAGCAAAAATAGAGAAATGGACTCACCAAGTCGGACGGTCGCGTCGAGGCCGAATTGGGCGCATCGGATCGTCCGGATATGTTTTAAATGGACCATTCATGGTGCAGGGACAATGCCGAGGCGTGAAATGCAAGAACGGCGGTACTGGAGCTGATCGAAGTTGACCGAGCGCACTTGGACAGCGCTGCCAGTCGCGACTTACATATCGGGTAATCGCATGAGCGCAACACTTTCAGGACACGACGCTCACCTACACCCACCATTTTTCAGATAGAATTTTTATTGTTCATTGGAACTTTCAATTAGTATCTTTTTGATTACATTCCTATTCATTTTCACTACAGTAGACCACTTCCACTTGAGGGGGGAGTGTTGGAGTTAGCTGTGCAGTTGTACAGCCACCGTATTACATAATCATGGACTACATAGAATTTTCGTCTTGTAGCTAGATAATTTAGTATCCAATACCTATAGATGATGTACATGCTTGGACACCCTTCATACCAGTCGATGATCATCATTAATATTCTGTGTTTGCTGTTCTTGTATACCATGTCCTTCGTTTGATTTTTGATGTTGTGAAGTTCCTAATTCGTAGTTACGGTGACTGGAGTCCGAGTTCCGAAATTCGCCAAATGGAGTATGCAATCCGCCGAACGCAAATTTCAAATCGAGCGCGGTTGTCCAGCTTTCCATAAAATTGTTATATAATCAAACTATAATAAACTGTAAAGTTTAAGGCATGTGTACTAGTAACGCTGTAACCGTAAGATTCATCATCGATCCGTGCTAGTTCTTTGCAGTTCGCTAAGACTACCCTCGCTGCTCATGCCAATTATGTGGAACGAGTGCCTTGAATACACGAACGTGCTAGCCCGTCTTGTCATTGTGGGTACTAGTAGAACTTTGTCTGATCAGGTTGCGAGAATAACCGTCTTGGCATGAAATGTATGTTCGCGTTGCCTCTCTCAGACATTCCGTTGCTCACGACAAGACGTGGACCAGGCGCAACGTTCCTACATGCATTGCTACCGCTTGGTTTTCCTCCGGAACTGCTATAATCATTCTTGGCTCAATCCTTATTAGAACCTTTCAGGTGGTCGCCTTTTGTGCTCACTGCAGGGGCTATTTCGATCACCTCTGCTGCGGCGATGACTGACTCCAAAGACGACTTCTCCGGGTTCAGCTTGTCCTTCCACAGTTCAGTCTGAATGTAGGAGAGGAATCCGGACTAGGGCTTCATAACACGATCGCATTCGTTAACGTCACCAGTCAAGTTTCAAAGCTCGTTCAGCTCAGAGACATAATCGCGGACGGTCTTGTCATTCTCATAAGTCTACTTCAGCTTACCTCGCTGCTTGGTCCTAAAGTCTATTGGGAGGCAGCTATTGAGAAGAAGTCCTTCGACCGCCACTTGTAGGGATTGTCGGACACTTCCCTCGGGTAGAAATTGCGTGCATTGTCCGTCAAGTAGTGGGACAGCAAGAACACCCAATTCTTTGGTCTCACCCCTCCAGCCTCAATGTACGCCGTCCCTTTGGTTGTGAACCAATGGAATGCCTGCGAATCGGGTGCGCCGTTATAGGTCATCGGGGCGATGGGTTTGAAACGACGAGGAGTTGAACCGCCAGCGCATCGCTGACAAAAGAACCCCAAGCCCATCAAGATATTGCTGCTCGGTGCGTCGCCCACTCCCCTCGTCATCCCCCTCTGCTCTATAACTGCCCCCCTCCCCCGGCAGGTCAGAGCGAATCCGGTATGTTGGCACATCATAGCCTGGTTATTCCCACTGAGTGCCCTCTCCACAGGAAAATCTACCACGCTCAAGAGTAGGTGATGGCCTATAATTATTCTGAATTATTCTGGCATAACCGATCGCTACGCACATCTAGACTTCCAGTTCATGCATTCTCCAAAGGTCAGCTCAGCACACTTGGCGAACCACATGGCACGTATTAACTTCCATTTACATCAGGCTTTCCGTGCGGAGAAAGCCTCATGGCGTGCCGTCATCCAGCTCAACGTCGTCAAGTCCATCCATGCTATTCTCGATCTCATAACAAAGGCCCACGCAGCCTCTAATGGTGTATCATCCACTGCATCTATTTCGGGTGGACATTCTTCCACATCTTCATCATCCGTCCCCTCCTTGCCGACGAGCATAACACCAAAAGAGTATCCCCCCACTCACATCCGAGCATCTCAACTCGAGATGCGGCTCGTTCCACTCATTCAGGTGGAGGCTGCTTTGGTCCGTAGACTACTCCCCCCGGATCAGATCGAAGGTTTAGCCCGTTCCAATCTGACCGCCCTCCCGTTCCACCAAGAGATTAGCGTCAACTCGAGCATGGGCTGGAAGAATATCTTTAATCGTTTGCTGCGTAATGCCAGTGGCCGCGACAGCTGCGATAGCATGGACTTGATCAATTGGTCGGATCCAGAAGATCCTGGGGTGATCTTGCATGCTTGTTCGGAAGATATGATAAAGCTCTGGGCAGACCCCACCATCATAAAACTCATGGAAGTCGAGAAGATGCGACCGGAAAAGATGGCTGGATTGTGAGTTGTGTCAGTTTGTCTTGACTTTGTTGCTGACCCATTTCGCCTGCAGTTTCGTGGATGCGCTGGCCCGTGTGACGTCGCCTAAATATATACCCACAGATGGTATTATCAACCTGATGCGCTCTGCCGTTGAACTCACACATTGCAATAGATGATATCGCCCCGTTGAAGACACTCGGGGTGTGTGAACACCGTTTCCAAGTCAAGACTGGTGCGTGGGTCCTCCCGAGATCGGAGTGCGGATGTTTACAAGATCTCAGGACAACTTGGGACCGCTGTCAGCAGTGATTGGCGTGTGTTCGATGTCGGTGGTCAAAGGTCTCTTGTAAGTACCGTTCCAGATGTCATTTTTCGGCTTTGTCACCTAATTCCTGCTCTAATCTCGTAGAGAGGTACGGTGTTTCCTTCATCTGTGATGGGACATGTGTCATCGTTCACTAGCGGCCTGGGCACCTTATTTCGACGATATGAACGCCATTATCTTTTTGGCTCCCATAAGTTGCTTTGACCAGGTTCGTCGAGAGGACCCGACAGTGAATAGGCTGGTCTGTTCACCCCACGCTCGCTTCCAATTCCTGAGCTGAACGTTTGTAGGCCGACTCCTTCCTCCTTTGGAAGAATATCGTTTCAAACCCACTCTTGAAGAAGATGGATTTGGTGCTCTTCCTCAATAAACGTGACATTTTGCGCGCGAAACTGGAATCCGGCATTCGCTTGGGTGACTATATCACTAGTTATGGCAGCAAGCCAAACGACTTTGAGAGTGCGAGCACATGTCAGTTTAATTTTGATTCCCATCTTCTTAGCAGTGATGATGTATGCTCTGCCATCCGCAGACCTTAAGAAAAAGTTTGCTGAGCTGATGAAGGAGCACGCGGGTGATAGGCCGCTCTATTGTCATTTTACCTCCGTCACGGTGCGTTCATGCATGTCTGCCTTGGGGTGGGCTTTGATTTGATTCCGTCTCTTTCAGGCATTTTCCCATGCTACGAAAGAGTCTGAGCGATGGTGACGCACTCGCAGCGCCTGACGAGGGTGTGGACCTCATGCGGAGACTGCTTGCGGAACTTCGTGATCCCAGCTTGGATTGCAGTCCTCGAGCCCTCTCCGAGGACAGCGGTTCCGAGTACGACGACGATGACGAGGAGGCAAGCGTTTCACGCCTCACACCTTTGTGGCGTCTTGACCGTGTGAGGCGAAACTCGCTGGAGTCGACTTCTTCCACGCCTAGAACCGATGGCGATGCGTCTGACGAGGGACCGACCTATCCCTTAACTCCGCCTCCGATGCCCATCACGCCTCTAGCCAGCGCTCCCGACATTCGCAAGAGTCGGATGCCGTCACCAGTTACGCCCTGGTTCAACGAGCAAGTGCGAGTCATGTCGCCCGCGTCTTCGGACTCGCCTCCTTCGTTACCGACCAAGGCGTACGTCCGCACTCACAGGGATAGCCGTTCGCTGCTGTATGGACCGCGGTTTCCTCTGGTGGCCCTACCTCGCCTCTGAGGCACCTTGATCGGCAATATATATACCCTTTTGTTTCCAGTTTCCAACTACTGTCATTCCTTTCCATTCTGGGCTCATCTTCGGCAGCCATGGTGTGCTCACACGATTCTGACCATTTTGGATCGCAAGCCAATTCCAACTATTGTCACTCCTTTGTCAGGTTCCCGGTACGCATTTCCTACCTTTCTTCTGCCGACCCCTCTGACGTGGCATCATTGTCAGCCTTTCCTTGCACAGTCTCGTCTGCATTGGTCTCTGTTACTTGATATGGTACGCTCTGATATTCCTTCGCTGACTCTACAATACACGTTTAACCTCACGCACTCAGGTTTCTTGTGGTTCGATCCCAAATGATCGTCACTTCTTTGCATTTGGCTTGTTTCGTGGTCTGCATCAGGTATTCTCGTTATCCTCCGTGTTCGCCGGCGTATTCAACAATTTAGTCTAGTTTCGTGCCAAGTATTGTCGCACCGTTGGATTCGGTATGTAAGTCCTAGTTCCCCTCTGGTCACTCTTCTGACGCTGTTTCCATAGTGGTATCGGTATGGTCTTGGTCGGAAAATTGACGACAAAGCTATCGGATGGCACGTGCGGATTCAACATTCCTTCGACGACGCCTGCGCACGCGTTCAAACAGACGACACTTCAAACTAGTTCACCCTGATCCGAACTTGGCACTGCTCAGCCGTTTATTACCCTATCTCATTATCTCCCCGGATGCGTCTTGCGATTCCACGCCCATTTCGATGTGGTCGGAACCCTCATTCGCGTCCGTTGACCCATTCCTCTTCCCGGAGTGCTGCACCAGTGTGTTCTTTTTCCGAACTTGGATCTCGGTCTCGTGCATGCGAAAACTTCCCCTCGGCTATCGACCTTCAGCCTTTGGACTCGAACTTCGAAAAGTCCACCGTTCACTCTTTCCTGTGAAACGAAGGGGATCACTGGTCCTGAGGCGGAGCGACACGATCGACAAGGAATCACTCTGCATCCTCGCTGGACAACGCGTGCGTCATGTCCATACCGTACCCGCACCCGGGACGCTAAAAACCGCGACCCGCTAGGTTTGGCACCTCCGTCTTACAATCCACTGTCTCGCAGGCATAGTCGCCTTCAAACACTTTCGTCGACCAGAAGTCGAAGTCATCGGAGACGAAGTCATCGTGGTTCGTGTATCACTCCTCGTCCAGGGAATAGGGTATCTCTTTAACTGAACATCGCCCTGTTATTGTAGCACGCGCCAGAAGAGCGCGCTCCTGTACCGCTCGCTATTCACTACACACCGTTTGTGTCACGTTTGCATTCTTCCCCGATCCGACTACGCGCCTCATCGTGGACCCCTCGTTGCTGGAACAAAAGCTGAGTACTGGAACGATGTGTATCGCTCTCAACGCACAGCGCGAGATATGTGTCTTGCACAAAGCAGGCGGCGTGCCAACGGCACCAGACGAGATACTACGGCTACTCAACGTCGCCGTGGGTATCGCAAGAGATTTGGCTAAGCTAGTCGATTGGGCAGAACGCAAGGTCGAGGTACGATAAACCCTGCAATGAAAAAGGTAGTCAATAGGTCGAATGTCAGAGCTTGCGTGAACGATTGGTGTTTGCGTGTGGTCTCTGTGTAGTGGGCAATACCTGCCGCACCGATGTGTCCATGAGATCAAAGCTGTACGTGCATTTATACCTCCCTGCGATTTGTGTCATGCAGAAAACCCATTGTTCCTCGCGCAGAGAAAAAACAGCCAAAGACTGAACGAAGATAGTCAGCCCTCACCAAGCACCAAGTACCACTTTAGGTTGAGTCCGATCACTATGAATCTAGATTATGCAAGTGAACCAACACCGAATGGCTCTCCCAATGATCTATTGTACTGTGTCGACGGGAGTCGCACGCTGCTTTTCTATGCCAGGCCAGAGTTTCAGGACGGCTTGCAGATGCACATTCAAATTTTTCTCTGATTCTCCTGGAAAGTATGTGTTGCAAAGGTATCACGGAAACTGACGTCCACTTCACAATATCGGAGCTCTGCAGAAGGGATCGCAAATTTCGCTGCCGCATCCCTCCTCTAGCTACATTCGGTCGGGTCAAATGATGGATCATAAATATGTTGAAGATCCCCCTTGAAGTACTCGGATAGTCTTAATTTTACCGTTCTCGAAGTCCCCTGCATAATGCAGATCGTTGCAGAGTCTTACTATGATTCTATTAATATCGTGTACTATCATAGTGTTACTTCAATTACTGGAGTATTCTACACCTTATTGGTAGACCCTTATAGGCCCTATGTCACTTGTGTGGGCGTGGAGCCAGGGCCTCAAGGCATTAGTAGGCCAGGCACATCATTATTCGTGACCACAGAAAGGGTAATAGACGTGGATGCCTTCTGTGGTTGTCGTTTATTGTCCCGATGCGGCATCACTGCATAATCGTGTTGATGGATGGATTTATTGTAAAGGTGGAACGGCAGATTTATGTCGAATCACGGCGTGCTGCGTCGTTGAACGGGCTCAATGATTTGATTTACCTTGCTAAGCGAAGAACAATGGAAGCGCGGCAACTTGAATTATTTGGACCACAGATGCTGTGGATAGATTGTTGTCCATCGATTGTGCCAGTGGTTGGCGATATACATAAAAGAGGCGCATCAACTTGAAGTGGCTCTGTGCAACGAGCGAACGACGACATGCCCCTCCTTATTCTCCCAGATCGCTTTGACGATGCCACTCATCACGAGCTAGACAGGCAGGTAGAGGAAGCCGTCGAAGATGATATGGGTGACGTCTCTGATCTAAGTTCCAATCTTCAATATGGCTTCCTCCTTAATGCTATCATTGAACATTCTAATGGTAACTTGGATAAAAAGCACACTGGTATGGAACCGCCAAAAAAGCTGGTCAAGACCCACGGAGAGTTACGAGATATGCTCGCTTCCGCTTGGAAGCGCAAATCATACCGCGAAATTCGAAACCTCGGTGCGTGTCCATGACCCATGCTCATCATCTACTAACGACTCGGACTTGTTGGTCACTCCGCCAGCCATTCTCAAAGCGGAACCACCCGCAGCCGCACCCATAACAGTAACTGACGTTCGTCAGGGTTAGTACTTCCCATTTCATTGTCCATCCAGTACTACGGACTGACCTCCTTGCTAGATCTACGTCAAACCTTGTCAGGGTCCTTTGAGGCAAAGTACCGTGGCGCAGCCGTTGACGGCTTCTACGAGTATTTGACACACAACGAGAAACTATTCAAGACTGTGGACGATCCCCGGTATTACGCCAAGTTCTGTTCCATTGTCCAGAGTTCGGGAACCGGGAAATCAAGGATGTTAACCGAGGTAAATTAATCTCATTTTTTTCACATGCATCTGCGGTGGCTGAATGAATCTCAGTTGAGCAAGAAGGATGTCATAGTGATTTACATGAACTTGCGCGGGGAGCAGGATAAATTAGGTTTCCCTGCGCGTGATCCAATCCCGTCACAAATCTTAACCAAATTCCCCCCTACGGAGGAAGGGTACCGGACCGTCTGCTACGCATTCTTCACCGCTCTTTTTGATATTCTCGAGGAATACCTCTCGAAGAGTTATGTCACCCGCAATGCTAAGGCGGGCATCATGCGCTGGGTTCACCAGATGTGCGATATGAGCGATCCTCCCAGGGTCACTGCCAGGGCTGATTTCTTCGACCAAGTCTCTGAAAAATACATGAAGGTGATAATATCTGGTTTTGTAACATGGTCCTGATTTCACAACGTTTTGTAGGTCCATGCCGATCTCGTCCATACCCTCAACCGATGCCCTAGTGCAACAGCAGAGACTTCTCCCATGCCAAACGTCGATGAAACGGCCGATGAGGCCACGGGCACTGACGTCAATAAAACAGCCCATAAGCTTAGCAACCTCTCCCTTTCTGGTAAATATTTCAGCTCTTATCGCAGATCCCCTAGCCGAGTAATGCGGTCCGAAGCAGACCCAAAAGCTTTCTCCTCTGATCCACCTGATTTCACTACGCGTCTCTTTACCGCATATAGGAAAATGGCTGCATGCATCGAGAGAGTCTTTGCTGATGATTCCGACCAGCCCAAGTTGGTGATCGCGGTCGATGAAGCACACCCGCTCACTTCAGTGCATCACGCCCAAGGAGGATATCGCCCAGCGGATGTTTTGTGCAGAGTTGTAAATGAGTATTCGCATCACCAGAATCATGCCGTGTGGGTTGTGTTTGCCTCGACGACTTCAAAGGTCGCAGATTTTTCGCCGCCCAATCAGAAACGTTCGTGGTAATTTTCTACTGTTGTGATCTCCCGACTCATCGTCTGTCAGATAATTCCGATCGTGTTGCCATTAGGGGTCAGAAGCTTTTCCCGCCTTACACACAGCTAGGATGGGACCAGAGTGCATTGGCGCTTGGAGATATTGGTGTCGAGGATGTCTCCCAGCTTGATCACATCACACGCTTTGGAAGACCATTGTAATGTCCCATTCCTTTGTTGCGGCAGCTGACTAACCTGGTCGTCATCGACAGATGGCACTCTCTCAAGGCTGCACTTACATTCACGGAAAGGGTACTAGAGACAGCGTCGTCGAAGTTGTGTGGGGGATACGACTTTGATGCACGGAAAACCAGCCACGTGCTCGCAGTATTGGGACAGCGATTCGGACTAAACGTCACGTTCGGACACCCGGATTCGGTCGAGCATCTGGAGAACGGCGTGGCAAGCCACCTACGCATCTGTCTTGCGACGACCGTGGACCGCAACTGGAGGTTCACAAGTTATCCATCCGAACCGCTCCTGTCATGCGTAGCCGCAAGCGATCTGCACAAAAAGCCCGAAAAGCTCGAGCTTGCTTTGAGCACTTTGTTGGCGGCCGTCAACTCTGGCATGATTGACATGGGTCAACGTGGCGAACTGGCTAGCCGATTATTATGGCTGCTGGCTAAGGACCTGTTCATCCGCACACAGGCGAAGAATGTGGTCACCGAGATGCCATCGACATGGGAAGGACATCTCGTTGACTGCCAAATGATTCCCGTTGTCGATTGGCTTGAATTCATCTTTGGAACCCAGATATGGGACGAGGAGGACACTCAAGCATCTCTTGCACGCAAAATGTTTGAGAATGCGTATCTGAATTTCTCACACTGGGTATGCATGGACGCGAACATTGCTGGATCAAAAGAAGGGAACGAATTAGCGTCAGTCTTCCGAATTCATTTTTCGTAACGTAACTTCGAATCTGATGATCCACTGTGTAGCTTGGATGAGTGGACAATACGCCACTGGCAGAGGACGAGCGCAGTGCAGTGCTGCCACCAACAACCCGTCATCGACAAGGTGATACCCATCTATTTCAAAGATGTCCCTGGAAATACGTCGGTGAAATCGCGAATGTCCCAGATTTTCATTTCCGACAAGGCTCGAGGTTCGACGGATTCTAAAGATGTTTTGCACTCCATCACCCGAAGACATGATAATCTGGGCGGCGAAGGTAGAGGATCTGCCTCGAATTCGGACTCCCTTCCTTACATCGCCATCTTGGCCGACCTTGGTCAGCCACCATCGTTCTCCGTTACCTTCCCAGAGCGGGATGTTGATGATCGCTGTCTGCGCATATATGCTGCGGGAGTCGAAACAACGACGTATCCATTCTTAGCCAAGTATTCTGCGCTGATGACGACTCTCCAAAACCTCGTTCACCTTCAGCAGATTCCCGAAACAGAAAGACCTTACACTGAGTACCTGAATGCGCAGGTGAAGTTTGGGAGTACGGCCACTCCTGAACATATGTTATGGGAACATGGGAGGAATGTCCCGAATGTGCGAAGAAAACCCGTTCGACGGTCCTAGGTTGAGCTCGTGCTGTATATCAGTCACTGGGGTTGTGGGTACTTCCAATGTATGTACTGTGACCGGGGATGAGCATCATGTATAACTGGAAACACTATCGTTTCCGCGCTTCCATTGATTCTGCTGCATCAAGCGTACTTGGAAGAAAGAAGAAAAACGCAACATTTGAGACATGAATTAGACCAGGCACGAACTGACTACGCACCACAATATATCGTCAACCATGGTGCAAGGTGGACGTTCACTTCATTCAGATGAGTCCGTGGCGTTTGATGTTATATTCAGGAACATGCTTGGTAAACCATCTTTCCAACGAAGATAGTTTGTAATCTCGCAGTGCCAAGCGACAAGATTCACAAGAATGAACGATAGGAACGGAGCGATGCAAACATAATGTGATCTGGTCTTGAATTAGTAGCTCGCAAAAATACTCGATCACCTTCGACGGTCCTTCGTTGTGCGGCTCTACCTGGTCTGCCGTTTCTTCCGCTCAATGTCGCTGCAGAAAATTCAGGTTCACCGTATATACGAGCAACGTCGTCCTAGCCCGCAGTCGAAGGATGATCGCAGATTCCTTTTCTTGCCTGAATGGCACTGGAGTGGCAAACGCCAAGCATTCCCCAAGTAATAAAGTGAGTCCGGTGACCTCGTGGGTGATGGAATTATGAGCAAAATGAACCTCAGAACGACTGCAAGGTTGGGAGGTTTTAAGGTCTAGTTCACCCGCGAGTACTTGAGACCACGCGCACTATTCATCAATGACATGGACCGATCGATCCTTGTCATTGACAAATAGCGCATGCATCACTGAAACCTCAAGACCATGCTATGCCAATGTTTGGATGCCAGCTAGAGCTAAAAAGGATTCACTTTGTAATTGCACAGTAATGTTGTCAACATGTTTCGTTAAGTGATCCATCACTGAAAATACTCCATTCAAAGGTGGGGGCACTTTCAAGTCTTTATAATTCATCTCACTGATGTGTTGCTCATGGGAGTTGAACGAATCAGTATGCATGAACATAATGGACTTACAACCACTTGACAAAACACCCCCAGCTAGTGTTGGCATGGGCCTGCCCTGAAGCCCTGAAGCCCTGGCCTCAGGCCCTATTTAGGCCAGGCCCACATATAGGGCTTCAGAGGGCCTAGGGCCTGGCTTGGGGTTCACTCAGGCCCTGGCTTTTGTATATAATATAATATTAATACTGGGTCCATTTTCAGAAGTTGCTGAGGTGCATGTCACTACTGGCATATTGCCAATTGGAGCATGTCTGTGCATTACCAGGGTTTAAATGCATTCCTTCACATGTACATATATACTAAGTCTAATCATGATGGATGTTATTGTACTTAGTGTATAAAGTTCTGGTCTTGTCCAGGTTTTTGCCTTTTTTGGAGGAAGGTGGACCAAAGCCAGTCTTAGTAATCACCCAAATAAGGTATAATAGGACTGAAACTGAAAAAAAAACTAAACCTTATGTAAATGATACCTCATTCAAGCAGCTGGTTGTAACCAGTCTTTTTACACATAACTGCGTGGGAACCATGCTTAGTCATAGGGAATTGGGTTTTAGTACTAATTCCTGGCTTTGTAATGACCCCTAACACGTGTAATTTGGCCCAGGGGCTATTGAGATATGTCCATTATGCAACAACATGTCATTGCACCTCTCAATATTAATATAGTATCAAAGTCAGGTCTGGCTAGATAAAGTTAGGAAAAATAAGATAAAATCAGGAGGGATTATAGCAACCAGTCTTTTTAGTTTTCTAAAATCAGCCAACTGGACTAATCACAACTGATTACAACTGGCAACTACAGTCTAGTTGCAAGTTTTTTGTTCAGTCCTGGACTGGACTTTTAAATACTAATTGTACTTGTTAAAAGGGAATAGATGATTTGAGCTGGATTTTAGAGCTTTTAGATGAGTCAACTATAGAGGCACAATTACAAGAGTTCTCAGGCTATAAATAATTGAAATGATCATTTGCACATTTTCCTATAGAAGGCCCTGGCCTAGGCCAGGCCCAAGCCAGGCTAGGCCTGAGATTTTTCCAGGCCCAGGCCCAAGCCAGGGCTTTCAGGCCAAGCCAGGCCCTTACCAACACTACTCCCAGCATTTGGCTACAAGATAAAACCCTGAGATTATGGTGAGCAGATGCCAAAGATCCACATAGCCAATGATGCCAATCAAGATAGCTGAAACTTTGGTTCCCCAGTTTAATTATGTTGTTATTTCCTTGCATTGCTTGGAGCTCCCCCTTTGGTGAGTTGACTTGGATCTTGAATCAAGTAGGTTCAAAAGGTGGTGAATCTTTGTCCATCTTGTCCTCATCCAGATCACTATCTTAGTAATCCTGCCAAATCCTGTTCAGGTCTAATATCAAACATAAGGCTAGGTTTCTCTTTTGTCTTTTCCTGTTCTTTTTGGATAATCACTGACAAGGGCACATCCCTTGACATCAATCAATCAATTGATAATCTCCCGATAACTGAGGTGAGTGCCCTTGGATCATTAATGAGGTCATCCTGGTATTAAGATTCAAAGTTGAAAAAAAAAAATCTGGAAAGTGATTATGGGATGAGATAGAGGCCCTCTGTGGGATTAGTTTGCACCAACAATCATGAAAATCCATGGTTGGGAACCTGAAATAAAAGTCAAACAAGGTCATAGGAGGCAGGTATTGTGAAGCACCATGAAAAAAAATAGCAGTGCTCCTAGTGATATCACCATCATGTTCAGAGGGTTGAAAAGCCCCAGGATACATGTTTCCAGGTCTCAGGGGTGCCATGCTGAATTAATCTGGGACAATCATTGTATGGGGGGGGAGGAGGGCATGGTGCCCAGCCTCAAAAAATTGCAGCTTGTCCTAGAAGTGTTCTCATCATGTTCAGGGCATATAAAAGCCCTAGGACACATGTTTTCAGGTGGCTGGAATGTGTTCCTGAATTAATACACAAGGTTCATGGAAGAGGGGGGGAGGAGGGGATACTGTACAGCCTCAAAAAAAATCTGGCAGATCTCACAGCTGTTACCAGTGCATCCAGAACATGCAGATGCTATATGGAACATGTTTCCAGGTTGCAGGAATGCCATCCTGAATTAATCTGGAGAATGGGTCAGATTCCAGGGGAAGTGGCAGCACACCATCCAAAAAAATAGTAGTGTGCTGGGTATTGTTTCCAGTCGATTTGGAGGGTCATGAAACACCAGGGAACATGTTTCCAGGCCATAGGAGTGCAATTCTGAATTCATCTAAATCATCATAGAGTTTATGTACATTTTATTTAGTTTACCCTTTGTCATATTTCAAACCTATAGAATACCAATGGCTGTACACTATCTAGTATAAACACAGGTCCAGGGCAAGAGAATCACTAGTATGATTCTCTTCACCTTTGGAGTTTCTCCTTAGATAGCTTTCCTTTTCATTGTTACTCCATTATTAGATTACAAATCCTAGTGTGAGCTATGCAGACATTGCATCCCCTCTCAATTGTACTCAAGAGTACCCACCTGTGAGATTCCCTTGAACCATTCCCTGCTTCCCTCTCTCTCTACTTCACTGGTCACTATAATGTCAACCCACTCCTTGTTATATCTCTCTGGAAGAACCAGTGTTCAATTTCAAATCCACACTCTATTTGAAGATGATGTCAAAAAATGAATCCATAGAAGTGTGGGGTGGGGGTGGATTAGGTATGTGATAATCCAAGGAGAATGCTAGAGATGATTGAGAAGAATATAAATATGAATCTTCACAGAGTTCATTTATAAGATTGTCAAATAAAGTGCCAGTGTTGCTTGAAAGACATGGCTATCAGTCCCATATCAGCCTAGAACCAATCTGGACCAGGCTCCTTTCCATCCATGTGCTGGAAAGATAGAGGGCACTATTGTGTTTGTATTTATTGGTACATCATGTGAAATTTGAACTCAGCATACTGCCTAATTTGGGCCCTCAACCTTATGAGACCATCTTTTTGAATCTCCCTAGCTCTAGGGTGAATATATTTTCCATGAAAAATGATACATCTTGTGCACCCCTTGTGCACAACACAGGTTGTCATCTTACTAGATACAATATATCATTGCAACATTGCAAAGATTCAGTTTATTTAACATGTGGCACATAGCATGGGCATCCAGGACGTCCACCCATGCATAGGCATTGTGGCCGCTTATGTCAGCCTCCAGGTAAGCCCATCATGTGACATGGGCATCCAGGATGCTGGCCCATATAGGGATTGTGGCTGCTTATGTCAGCCTCTGGATGAGCTGCATCAAGCAGCACAGGTGTTACAGTTTTCTTTCTTCTTTCTTCTTGCCTTCTGCTTTGTACACATCGTTCCCTTACTCGTACTTGGCGCGGTCGGTCAGCTTCCATTTCTTCTGCTCTTCTCATCATCCTCGCTGATCCTTCCGACTTTACTCTTGTTTCTCTCTTACCTTGAACACTGTTTCTTGGACTCTCCTATCTCCTTGCCATTTCTCTCACAATGGCCTGTTTCCCCTAAACCTTCCATCTGATTCTCTCACTTTCGTTTCCTTATGAGGAGCTTGGTCTGTGCACCCTCTTAGTTCTTATATAAACCTACACCGCTCCTTCTGTACTTCCCTATTCTTGATCTACGCTAAACAAGCATACTTTCTTGAATCGCCCAGGAAGTCCAGCTTCCACTCCTAAGTCCAGGTCCTCGTCTCTAAGCATGACTCTTTGTCGACGCTCCTCCCTCATCTAAAGACCTAGTAACCCTAGGCATCTTCGTATAAAGTCCCAGCGCCCCTGGGCATCCTTGTTAGTCTCTTTGAGGCTCCCTTGTCCTAGTGTTTCGTTATCCTCACAGCTCCCCAGATGTCAGTCTCTTCGTGAGCATCGCCTGTGGAGTATCCCTGTTGAATGAAACTCCTTGTGGTACGCTTCACGTAACAACAGGCATCCAGGATGTCCACCTATGCATAGGCATTGTGGCTGCTTACCCTAGGTGAGCCTCATGTGGCACAGGCATCCAGTGTAACGGTAGTGAAACGCGTAAAACCAGCAAACCAGCATTTTTCTCTTTTTTTGCTTGCACCACGATTATGGACTTATCCCTTATATCTTTCCTAGTCGCTTCACCTTTTACTCATATACCCGTAAGCACACGTCTATCTTATCTCTTCACCACTCGCCTTCAGCGCCTACAATCCACATCTTATCCCATCTTATCTATTTCATTCCCACGTAGGCGGCCGTATGTATCATTCCCCTTCGCCCTATGTTCTCGGCCCTACGTCATTCCATTCTACATCACGCATGTCTTACACATGTCGTGCTTCCTTCCACCTCCTATCGTATTCTAGCCCGGTCTAGTCTACCTCGTTGTAGTTACGTCATAGCTACATCATGCCTCGCATAGGCCTCATATACTTGTAGTTTACCACTATATAAGCTGGGGCCTTGGGACAGAATCGCTAGTCGATTCTTCTCTAGCCTTAGTATTGTCATATGGACATACTCTGTTAAGAAGCTCCAAAGCTAAGACAGTATTATTGACGAGTACCTCCAAACCTCGTTAACGGTCTCTCTCAGTCGAAGACTACTTTACTTCATCACGAGTCCCTCTCTCCTCTCTTCGACTCATCCTACTTCCCCTCTGCGTCTTAGGGGCTAGGCTTATTGTTTGGGTTGTCATTCCACGTCCCCATACAACTCATTCAGTTATCCACGGCCGTTACATCCAGGACACCCACCCATGCATAGGTGGCTGCTTATGTCAGCCACTGGGTGAGCCCCATGTGGCATGGGCATCCTGGATGCCCACCCATGCATAGGCACTATGGCTGCTTATGTCAGCCCCTGAGTGAGCCTCATGTGGCACGGACATCCTGGATGCCCACCCATGCATAGGCACTATGGCTGCTTATGTCAGCCCCTGGGTGAGCCTCATGTGGCATGTGAAACAACCCAAAAGACAATAAGTCCCAAGGTCACACTAAAACAGTTAGACTTGTGAAGGAAAGGAAGTGAAGAGGCTACTTTGATCTTTGTGGGAAAAAGACCAAGAGAACTAGACTGAGTTCTCTGGCCATTGCATTCAAGCTTATATACTACATGGGTGTGTACACCTGTGTACGTCTAATCTACGATATAGGAGTAACATGTGCATAATGCATGGTGTGGCAGCATAGTCATAGAATGGAACTGAAGCATAATATGAGGACCACATGAGAATGTGGCAGAATGGAAGGTAAGAAGCATAGCATGTGGTCAACGCATGTAGAATGGAAACATAGCCTGCACAGTGAAGATGTGAAAGAGGTGAAACCGTGCTAGGCATAAGAGGATCTTAGATCCATTAGAAGTGAGCGTCCATTGCGCGAAAAGTTCTAAGTCCAAAAAATTAGATAAAGTGTTCACGATAGTTAGATGATTAGATCTGATAAGATCACATGACATGATAAGATACGATAAAAAGATAAGATGAAAGGGAAAAATGTTAGACCCGTAACAGCATGGGCGTCAAGGATGCCCATGCATACATAGTTACTGCTCACCCTTGCTGCCTCCAGTACATGCATTAGCCACTTCTTCTATATATCCATTAAGAAGTGACAGATAGTGTTCCGACCATCTCACTTTGGAACCACTATTCTGGATCATTTGCAAAAGTGCCAGAAGTACTAGCAGTATAGTATAACTCAGAAACATCTATACTACTTTACAATATAGAAATTTCCTGCCCTTTTATTAGATTATTTGAATACTACAATATGTGAGAAGTAATGTGACAGAATCTAGAAAGAGGGCAGGAGTTGCCCAAGCTCAGCCACTGCCCAGATGGGTGGAAATGACTTTATTCACCTAGAAAGAGGGCAGGAGTTTCCCAAGCTACAGACATTAGCTAGAGATAAAAACTAAGTAAAAAATAACTCACCTCAGCTGAAACAACTCTCAAAGCTTGAAGCTCAAGGGTTGCACTAGAAAGGCTAAGACAAAAAGGTGAGGAGAAGGAGTACTACTACTGGGACCTTTGAGAGGAAAAGACCAGAAGAACTAGACTGGAGTTCTTCGGTGCTACATTGGTGGTTTATATACTACAACAGTGTTTACCAGTATTGACACTGTATCTACGATATGCAATGCTTTGTCCGCATGTATGGGAATGGAATGGAAGCATAGAAGCATAACATGAGGCCAACACTCTGTGTGGCAGAATGGAAGATGAGAAGCATACAACATGTGATGTGCATATTGGATCAAATGGAAGAGAAGCATGTATGTAATAATAGCCAGCACAGTAATGAAGTGAAAAGGTGAATACCGTGACAGGGTAAGTGGATCATAGATCCGCGAGAAGGTTTGAGTGTCCAGACTGCGTGGCAGTCGTTGCATGAAAAGTGTCTAAGTCCATGAAATGTAAGTAAGCGTTCATGATAAGATAGATGATTAGATCCTTAGGGATCACGTGACACAATAAGATAAGATAAGAAGCAAAATGTGAAGGGAAAAAATGTAGACCTGTAACATCAGCCGCTGCCCAGATGGGTGGAAATGACTGAGGTGCTTATAAGCCAAGTGGAAATATATATGTATGCTATGGGTGAAGGTATACTCATATTTGTCACCTGCAATGTTAGGATAGTGAACCTGAAAAGTGTAGTAATGTATGAAGTAACTTAAAAATTAAGCGAACCCGATATTTCCAGTGCTTCCGGTGCTTCCGAAAAAGTGCAAGAATATTCTGGAAGTGGCTCTGATGCTTCTGAGCCTTCCGAGCCTTCTGGAGTTTCGGAAGTGTGGGAATTTTCAGAAGTACCTTTGGAACTGCAGTTCCGAGTTTGGAACTCAGAGCTCCAAACTTCAGAACTTCAGAAGCGATGACTATTGTTGAATACTGTCATAATGCACAAAAATACATAGATACAGTACATGACCATGGTGTGAGACAGAACACACCATGTGGCATGGGCATCCAGGACACCCACACACACACAGGCATTGCATTTCACCTGTTGTACTTCCTGTACTGCATATCTACCTGTGCTTCCATGTGCAGCATAAAGGTGATCCATGGTTGCAGAAGCTGGGGTACATGGATAGAGGTAAAGAATGGGAGAAATACGCTTCAAATCCTGTTATCCATCAGAAGCATAGTGTACTTTCTGTCCAATGTGTATGGTAGGAGATTTACTCCTCACATAAAATCATGGACTGTACATTATAAATACATTGAATAAGATTTTAAATGGTGAATAGAATCAATACTCACTCACTAAAAATATTACCTGTTAGAATTTTCACTCATGTTCCAAACCCTTTCCGAACCAGAACCATAGTTCCGACTGGAAAGTGAAGTAGGTCAGAAGCCTTTCTGGATCTTAACCCTCCAGTACTAGCAGTTAGTACAATGAATATCCTACATTTTAGTAAGTATATTATTAGGTTCTGGTTTCATCCCAACATCTCCCCAAAACCACAAATGTTGATGAGCATGATCTTGACGCTGATGGGCTACACAAGTGTCTTTGCATGTGACTTAGCTAACTCCTCAACCTTGCAAGAAATCGTTTAGATCATAGTAAACAATGTCTCTAATCATGTTACATTGTGTAGAATACTCAGTCACTAAAGTATAAGCTACAGTATGAAAACTCTGATGATTATGTAAGATGGGAGGTTGTATAGCCTTCTTAATGCTCCCCACCAATGGAGTGCATCCCTGAAATAAAAGGTAATAAAAATTGAAGTATCTATGCCTCAAGCACAGCATCCAAGCAGCACCCATATTTGATATGCAATGGCTCATCTGTGTAGCACTTTTGCCGTACAGTGCACTGCACAGTCACCTTTGATTGACTTTGCATACTGTCATGCTTGTCTTTCACACCACAGAATCCCTCCTCCACCATCTCTAACTTGTATATGACTTGTCCAATGGCTCCAACTCACCTGATCACAGTGACCCACCTGAGACTGACTGATTCTTCTAGTTTGCATTTTGAGCTGTTCTTGTTGACATGGTGGGTCATGTGGCCTAAAAGTCATTTTGTATCATTTGGGAGTGGTGTGGACACCTCAGATATTAGGTTTCCATTGAGTTGATATTGTCCATGCTGACTTCCTCTGAGTTATGCTGCTAGTGATCTCATTTTGACTCACAGCATACATTGCTGGTTATGCTGCCCATCAGAGGTCTATAGGTATTGAACATGTATGGAATACAGAATACGCAGTGATCAAAGTCTTGTATTTGGTCCCTCCATGATCAATGTTGCAAACCCTTCCCAATTAAGGTGTCGGGCTGACAATTGTGCACAAGGTCACTAATGCCTTGCAGCGCTCACTAGCACTGGCAGGACAAGTGAAGTCAAGGAGCCAAACCTTAGTCTACCTGCCTCAATGCTAAACCCCTTAGAGAGGTAATGATGCATGAATGGCCAGTGATAAACAAGTTGTGTGACAAGGTATAAATATTGACGTAGGTAAATGCAGCATGTTCGAGATAGGGGCAGAGTCTAGATTCTGTCACCTGATCTTTCCCATGGTCACGTGCTTTGGATCACGTGACAGTTGAAGGTTTGGCAATCACGTGCTTAGGCCACATGATTATCAAAGGTTTGAAATGTTGAAGTCCAAAGTAGTAGTGTAAATTAGTAGAGTCTTTAGTGGTGTCCGTAACAATCAATGGGCTCCATTGAATGACATGTGATGAATGCTGGTTTTTGACGCGAGCAGGCAAGCATCCGAGGATGAGCCTGGACTGGTTGTATTGTGTGGATGAATTAGGAATATTAGTTCCTTCAATTTCCAAAATCAGGCCCCTATAGGTGCCATTCCATTACTTGGAGCAGGATCAATTAGCTATTTATATATGCTAAGTGACAGGGAGGGGGATGACTGACTGGATATTTTGACACTCATTCATACCAATATCACCTAGGATGAAATGCCTTCACTTTTGATTAGCTCTGCCCTGCTTGTTTTGGGAGGTTCAAATGGCCTGCCATGGACCAGCCCTACCTGGCAGGACCTCACCAATATTTCTGGGGTGCCTTGGGACACAGAACCCAGTGGAGATGTTAAGGCACAGGCTCTGCATGTGAAGTCCTGGAAAACCCGGATTGCAGAAAGCGTCAAAAACTACGCAAGAAACCTTTGGTTGATATTGGACATGGCAGCACAAGTGAAGTACTCTGCAAGAACATTTAGCAACAACAACCCTGTTGATCGGTCTGAATGGAACAAGTGGGTTCAAGAAAACTGGGGGAAAAGATAGAAGATGAACCAGAAGATAGACTGAGTGTTCACAGAGTACAAGTACTCCCCATATGATGCCCTCACATGGGCTAATACACAGAAAGTAAGTAAATGTAATTCCTTCTTCTTCTTTCCGATATGGGGCCAGATCTAAGGTTGGGATTCAGTTACCGAGTCTAGAGGATGCCCAGGTTACGAACCTCATCACCATGCCCCTCGCACATGCACTTTTCGGTGAATTAGCCTACCAGGATGAAGAGGTGAACTTTCTGAAACTGGAGGTGAAGCACTTCATTGACGTCCTGATAGTTCAGATGTGGCATAGATATTGGAAGGGGTTATCCTGGGAAGCGAAACTGTTGGAAAAGGATGAGAAAGCACTAAAGGAAGAATGGAAAGGTGAGCAGTGGGTTACTTGGTCACCGTTACCTGTGGTTCCAATCTTCTTTCCTCTTTGTCTAGCTATCACCCAGGAAGGCACCACCTCCGACATAAAGACCATCAAGGGTTATCTTACTTGGCTCTGAAGGGTTTTTACCATCCACATGCATTACCAGGATCAAAAGAGCCTTGAGGAACTCAAGGCACAAAAGAAGACACTAGAGACAATGCTGGCCATAGCACAGAATGATGATGAAAAGCCTGATGAAGTGGACAGTAAGTGATGCATGCATCACATCCATCACATGTATCTAGGATACTAAGCATGGTCCATGTGTAGAGCTCCTGAAGGTTCTCCGTGATGCCCTGGAAAGGTTGGCTTCCGAGAAAGATGTGCATGAAATAGAGCAGCTCCTGAGAGTCACTCTAGAAAACATCACCTCTGAAGATGCAAGTGTCATGATAGAGCTTCTGGAAGGTGATAAAATTGATATTTCCTGGAAGGAGGGGACTAAGGATCTGTCAGAACTGTCAGAAGAAGATCTATGGGCACATTTAGGACTCTGGGATACAAAGGCACTTCCATTTTTCCAGGATTACACAGATCCAGATGACTCTATAGATCCCTGGAGTGAAGAGGGTGAAAAATGGCTAGCCTTGAAGAGAAATCCTTGGAAAGTGTTGAGGCCACAGTGGCATCAGCTGGTTGGAATATATAGAATATTGGAGAGGGCTTTCCAGCATGAACTGGTCCTACTCATGGATGATGTAGGCATCGGGAAGACCTTTCAGATAATAGGGTTTATCACATGTCTCGCATTCTATCACCACTTCTTTGAGAAGAATGGAAAATTCCCTGGAGTCTTCGGTATGAGTCCAGGTTGCTTCCATGTGAGATGAAGTTGATGGTGAGATCACAGGTGGGAAGCAATGGAAGGGTCAGAAAGGGAATATACCCAATCAGTCCTATGTTATAGTATTCCCTGTGAATCTACTTCACCAGTGGACATGAGAGATAGAATGATTCCTTAAATGGGGTATGTTCAATTTGTTTCCTTATACCAGAAAGCTCAGAGATGTTGGTGGGAAGACATTTTCACCAAGAGTCGACATGAACCCTGTCACCACATCATACTTGCCATGGAGAGCGTGGGTTTATAATTATATTAATGGCTATCCATCTCTACCATACATGCATAAATGGCTCTTATCCCAACTGAGATCCTGATTTCATCTTCTTTTATTCTGCTTCTTATTCTACTTCTACTTCTACTTTCACTTTGGCTTTGGCTTTGGCTTTGGCTTCAGCCTCTTCTTCCAATTTATCTTTCAATTCTCTGACTCCTTCCTATCTTTTCCCACAGGCACTCCAAGATGATTCTTCAGCGATATTCATGGACACCATTTGCAATGTTGGAGATGAACCCAGGAAAGCTTCTGCTTATGCTACCCATGTCTTGACCACAGTCTATCATCATAGATATCTTGCCATGATTATGGATGAGGCACATACTGCATGCAAATTTAACAAGCTGCATACTGCAGCCTATGCCCTGCATGCATTGTCTACCAACATCATCGCCATGACTGCCACCCCAGTTGTGACCAAATTGCAGGTTAGCATTCAAATGCTGCCAATCACCTCAGGGGACTCCTTTCTGGAAAGGATGCTCACAATCAGACCAAGACAGAGCTTTATCCAAAGCTCCAGAAACACATTCCATGGATTAGAGAAGCCTTTTCTCTACATGTCATCCATCACACCCTCAATTCCATAGATTACCGAGGGCAGAAGATATTCAGAATGAAACCATACTGTAAACACGTCATGCTCATAGAGCTGCGTGAATGGGAGAAGAGTGAATTAAACTTACTTACAAATCAGATAGTAGACCAAAATCTCCTAACCACGCTGGTGGGAACAGGAAAGGTGAGCTTCAGTACCTCACTCTTATCACCTCCTTTTACTTGGACCTCACCAGAAAGGTGGTGACTTGGCATACTCTTGGTCATGAAGCCCTGATCCACTTGCTCCTTCCTGACCTAGAGGATCCAGGAAGGGTGCTCTCGCATAGCAAAAAGTACTATGTGGACTATCAGATGCATCTCAGGGACCTTGCTGGATTTCATTGGTTTCCTGGCACTCATTCTGAGGTGTTTCACTACATACAGGCCTACATTACAAAAAAGGCCATTTCCTACCAACTGCATACAGGGATCTTCTTGCATTGGAAAGCATTGGAGCTCCTTAGTTGAAGGCTGGGTGCAAAGCTTATCAGCAATCTGGAACACCAAAGTGAGATCATCCATATGTGCACTGGTGATGCTGAAGTGGAAGGAGAAGAAAGAAGGCCTCATGAAGGATGCGCCAGACTCAAAGTTTGAGTTTGCCTGGCTGATGTTGAGCATGCCCTCCTCCATTTTCCTCAAAATATTCTCAATCAAACCATGGTTCAAATCCCTACTCGCTATTGGTGGTGTGTCATCCTCTATCATCCTCTGTCTTCTTCCTCATCTTCTTGTCTTCTTGTCCTCATCCTCATCTCTTTAGGTATTTCAAATAGCTTTGCCTTGGTGCCATCCACACCATCCTTTCTAATCTTCAGATTGTGCCAAGCAAGCATTGTTCTTCTGACAGCTCCCTTGCTCTCGGCACCATGATGATTTGGATTCTCAATGGAGCCCATTGCACTCCAAATCATTGTCTGTTTGACTTGGCTAAGCAGGCCTGTCCCCACATACTCATGGAGGATGATATAGACCTAGAAGACCCAGATGCTGTCACCACTCCCCTTATGTATGAAGCTGGGAGCTACTTCATATGTGATATAGTTGCTGATTCCAGAATTCACCTCTATTGAATACCCTATTTCAAGACCTTCGATTTCCAGTCCATCCTACAGGTGTTACAATTTTCTTCCTCTCTTCTCGTCTTCTTCTCTTCACCTATTGTTCTCTTACCTATACTTGGCGCGGTCGGTCAGCTTCCATCTCTTCCACCATTCTAACTATCCTCACTGACCCTTCCGACTTCACTTTTGTTTCTCTCTTACCTTGAACACCTTTTCTCGGACCTACCTATCTCCTCACCATTTCTCTCACAATGGCCTGTGCCCCCTAACCTTCCATCATATTCTCTCTCATTTGTTTCCTTATGTGGAGCTTGGTCCATGCACACCTGTAGTTCTTATATAAACCTATACCGCTCCATCTGTACTTCTCATTCTTGATCTATACTATACAAGCATACTTTCTTGAATCCCCAGGAAGTTTAGCTTCCTCACATAAGTCCTTGTCTTCGTTCTTGAGTGTGACTCTTTGTTGACACTCTCCTCCTTATCCAAGACCTAGTAACCCTAGGCATCCTTGTGCCAAGTCCCAGTGCCCCTGGGCATCCTAGTCAGTCTCCTAAGAGACTCCCTCGCCCCTTTGTCTCGTTATCCCTGAAGCTCCTCAGATGTCGGTCTCTTCGTGAGCATCACCTGTTGAGTATCCTTGTTGAACGAGACCCCTTTGGTATGCTTCACGTAACAAAAGATCAAGAATCTCCATGGTCCCACCTCCTCAGGTAAAGGACCTTTACCACAGTCACCACGAGTCACTTTGGACTATTCCGCAGCCCTAACGAAGACAGCAATGTCGAAATCCCCGACATAGAAAACCTTGCCTCACCAGAGATCCCTGCCCCACCCAGCCTCAGACAGCGTCGAATCCTTGGACCACCCAGGTCGTTGACACCACTAGCACCCCCACCCAGAGTAGCTACACCCCCAGCATCTCCACCTCGTCCCACATTGCCAATCATGTCCACCAGAACCCCTGAGCTCAAGGTGGCCCTCCCAGCTGACTTTTCTGGCCAGTCCAACGACGCCCCCCGATGGATCAAAGACATGAGGGCTTACTTCGCCCTCAATGCCTCCCTGTACATCACAGACAGTGATAAAATCATGACCACTCTCAACAAGATGAGTGCAGGAAGAGGTGCCTCCTTTGCTGAGATGTGGTATGACAAGATGGCCAACTCAGCCACTCCCAACAATAAGAAAACCTTCGACTACTTTGCCTCCAACTTCAAAACCACTTTCTACCCATTCGACACCAAGTCCACTACTCGCTTGAATCTCACCAAACTCACCCAGAAATCCACTTGCCTTCCTGATGGAACCACAGACGATGGTTTCCAACAATACATTACTGACTTCCAGAACCTTGCCTGTAAAGCAGGAATCACCGATGAAGTCATCCTCACTGACCAGTTCTCTATTGGACTAGACCAACGCCTCGTTGGTATGATCCTCTCCATGTCCGTTCCCCCTACCACACTTTCCAAGTGGATTGAACAAGCCAAGACCTTCCACACGCAGAAGATGTGTATTCTTGCCCTCAGGAAGGGTCACCTTCAACCCTTGTCCTCCCCTTGCCCTGCAAAGGACCCCAACGCCATGGATGTTGACGCCGTCACCATCACCAAGCTCACTCCCGCCAATCGAGCTAGATGCATCAGAGACAGGCTCTGCTTCTGCTGTCACAAGCCTGGCCACAGCGCCCCGAACTGCACACAGTTTTCCTTCTCTCCAAAGACCCCTCGATGCCTCCAGAACATCCACACCACTGAGACTTCCCCTCCCAAGGAAGAAACCCCTGCCCCACCCCGCTCCCACCTCGACAAGTACGTCAACTCGCTCAAGACCTCGGGAAAGAACGAAGGAGAAATCCTTGCAGTTCTCAAAACCTGCTATGAAGAACTGTCTGAAGAAATCGCTTCGGTATTCCTAGCTTGCATCCAGAAGGCATGGGATTTTTAAGAAGGGAAGCTGCCTCGACGTCTCCTTCCCTTACAATGAACCATGTACTTGTAGCACCAAAGAATGACAGAACCCTGTGTCTTTCCATCTCGCTACAAGGAAAGAACCAAACCATCGAAACCACCGCCCTTATTGACTCTGGTGCAACCAGAAACTTCATCAACCCTCGACTTTTATTCCCAGGAAACTTCAAGACCTCGCCACTCCCCAGCCCTATTATTGCCTATAACGCTGATGGAACCCCCAACCAGAAAGGGACCATCAAAAACAATGCCTTCGTTCCCATCTATTCCAACTCGTTCTCTGACACCAAAAGACTCATGGTCACCCACCTGAGTTGTCCTCAGGTCATACTCGGAATGCCCTGGCTCCAGAAATGGAACCCTTGGATCAACTGGAAGCACTTCACCCTCAACATCGACCCCACCACCCCTGAAGAACCTTTATACTCCAATTGGTTTAACCCTGATCCTGATCATGAAATTGCCATCCTGTTCGCCCAACGGTATCCCCAAGGGGTTGAGTGGTCTCCTTGTGAGTATCCTCCCTCAAATGGAACCAAAGGGGAACACATCAACAAGGTCACTATATCCACTCAACTGAACATCGCCGAAAAACCTAAGAAAGTTTCCATCCCTGATTTCTGCAAAGACTATGCTGACATCTTTTCAGAAACAATGCATTCCCAACTTCCTTCCCATCAATCCTTTGACCACACCATTGAACTCAGAGACACCTTCACCCCCAAAGTGGCCAAGGTATACCCCCTCAGCCCGGCTGAAAAGGAAGCCTGCAAAGTGTTCATTGAAGAACATCTGAAAACTGGTCGCATTATCCCTTCAAAGTCCCTCCAGGCTTCTCCCTTCTTCTTTGTTCCTAAAAGCGACAGATTGCTTCAACCTTGTCAAGATTATCAATATCTTAACTCTCACACTGTCTGAAATGCGTACCCCTTACCCCTCATACCTGAGCTCATAGATGATATGAAGGATGTGACCTATTTCACCAAGTTCAATATCCGATGGGGATACAACAACATTTGTATCAAGGAAGAAGACCAGTGGAAAGCTGCCTTCATCACCCCCCTTGGCCTTTTTGAACCCACAGTCATGTTCTTTGGCTTTTGTAACACCCCCAGCACCTTCCAGGCTTTCATGAACCACAACTTCGCAGACATGATCGCAGAGTGCTGGCTCAAAATTTACATGGATGACATTGGCATTGCCACCACGGGCTCCCTCTCCCTTCACCATGAACGCACTTGTCACATTCTCCAATGCCTTTGAGAACTCAAACTCTCCCTGAAGATCTCGAAGTGTGCCTTTGACGCCCCCACTATGGAATATCTGGGCCTCATCATCGAACAAGGACTTGTTCGCATGGACCTGAAAAAACTCTCTGCTATTGCAGATTGGAAACCCCCAATCTCAGTCAAGGGAGTACGATCCTTCCTTGGTTTCACCAACTTCTACCGGAAGTTCATCCCTAATTACTCCAACATTGTCTCTCCTTTAACCTTCCTCACCCGAAAGGACAAGAAATGGGCTTGGACTTCCCTCCAGCAGAAGGCCTTTGACTCCCTTCATCACATCTTTTGCACAGCTCCTGTCCTTGCCATTCCAGATGTGACCAAACCCTTCTTTGTCATGACAGATGCCTCCCTTCTTGTGGCCGGTGCGGTCCTTATGCAGCTTGACCCAAATGGTGACAAGAAACCAACTGCCTACTTCTCTAAAACCTTCTCCTCTGTAGAATGAAACTATGACATTTATGATAGGGAACTCCTCACTGTCATCTACACCCTTGATGAATGGAAACATTACCTCCAAGGCACCCTCCACCTGGTCACAATCATTACTGACCACAAAAACCTCTCCTATATTCAAGATTCTCGCAAACTCTCTCGTCGCCAAGCCAAATGGGCTCTCTTTCTCCAAGACTTCAACATTGTCTGGGCTGTTACTCCAGGCTCCCAGATGGGCCCTGCTGATGCCCTCTCTCGAAAAAACGACATTGATACCTCCTCTGACAACACAGACTGTGCCATCCTCCCCAATCCAGTCGTTATCAGTGCCCTTGACCTCACCCTCACACACCACATCAAAGCCTCCACCACCTTGGACCCCTTTGTGCTTAAGGCTCTCGCTGCCCTCGATAAAGGTTCCCCCCTCTTCACCTGCACTTCCCTGAATGACTGGACCTTTGACAACAGCCATCTTTACTTCAAAGGCTGCATGTATGTCCCTCCCATAGCTTGCTCCACCCTCCTCCACTCCATCCATTCCTCGCTGCTTTCTAGTCACATGGGTATCTTCTGCACGAAGTCCATCCTCGAACACGACTTCTGGTGATTGGGGCTCTCCTCCTTCGTGAAACACTTCATCGATGGCTGTGCAATCTGCCAGCAGAACAAAGTAAACACTCATCCTACCATTCCCCCTCTCTCTCCAATCCCCTCTGCTCACTCTCTTCCCTTCAAACAACTCTCCATCAATCTCATCACTGATCTCCCTCTCTTCCGCTCTCATGATTCTATTCTGGCCATTGTAGACCATGGCCTTACAAAGGGGGTAATTCTCACTCCTTGCTCCAAAACTGTCGATGCCATGGGAGTTGCACAAATATTTTTCGACCAGGTGTTCAAAAGATTCGGCCTCCATGAGACCCTCATCTCTGACTGTGGCCCACAATTCGCCTCCGTCTTTGCAAAAGAACTAGCCCACCTCCTGAAATATGATGTTCGACTCTCCACTGCCTATCACCCTCAGACTGATGGACAAACTGAGTGGACCAATCAGGAACTAGAAGCCTATCTCTGAATCTTCTGCGCCAACAACCCCTCCTCCTGGGCCTCTTCCCTTATTGCAGCTGAATTCCACCACAACTCTGCCCCCCACAGCTCCACCAAGAAATCCCTGTTCTCCCTCCTCTACAGTTATGAACCTTGTTCCTATTCCCCTTTAGGGAAAACCTTCCTCCCCGCTTTAGAAAACTGCCTCTCTTCCCTCGACAAAGCTCGCAAGGAAGCCCTTGCAGCACATGATTCGGCTCACAAGGCAATGACTTCTAGAACAGTCCGTCGCTTCTCCCCTTGAAAAGTGGGTAACAAGGTGTGGTTAGAAGCCTCTCATCTCCACCTTCATTACCCATCCAGGAAACTTGCACCCAAGCAACATGGTCCCTTCGAGATCACACAAGTACTATCCCCCCTCACCTACCGACTCTGCCTCCCTTTCACATGGAAAATCCATGATGTTTTCCATGCATCGTTACTCTCCCCTTATCGCTCCACTGAAACACATGGTCCCACCTTCTCTTCTCCCCCTCCTGATGTCATAGATAATGAAGAAGAATATGAAGTCGAGGCCATCATCTCCCACAAAGGCCCAGCTAACCGCCACCAGTTCCTGACCACATGGAAAGGTTACCCATCATCCGAAAATACATGGGAACCAGCTTTGAATCTCTGTCATTCCACCGCTCTCCTCACTGCCTATAAAAAACGACACCAATTATAAAAGGAAAACCCCAGAAAATGTTCTACCTCGGCCCTCCTCACATCTACCCAATCGACTCCTTCACCAATCCTACACTAGAGATCCTCCCATTCCTCATCCTTTTCTTCTTTCTAGTCATTGGACTATCCATTCATTGTGCCCGATCTACTTATTCCAGTCCTATCCTGCTCATCATCGCTGCTGTCTTTCTCGTTGTTTTCCTCATTCACTTTGCCTGCACCCTTACTTGAAAACCTTGTTTATGATCTTTGACTTCATCCTCACCCACTATGCCTTCCCCCTTGTCAGCGACTCCCTCTTCCTCACCCTCCGCTTCCTCTACTTCCTCTATTCCCTTACATACTTGTTTGGTCTATCCCTCTCTGTTGCCTGAATTCGCATGACACATGCTATTTGCCGCCATTATAGACGCTCCCCACCTTCTCCTCACCATTGAAAACAACCCTTTATATGGCGAGGACACCATCTCTCATGCCCTTGTTCGCACCCTTCACAGAATTTCCCATATGCAGCGTATTCTTAATCTCTCCTTGACTGTTGATCCTGCCCTACACTACTTGATCTTTGACCTCTCTCCTCCTCTCTTTGATGCCCTTTACACTCATGGCTTTTCCGCCTTTATCACTTTACTTCCCCCAGCTGTGATCTATCCAATTTTCCATCCAGTTTTCCTTGCTCTTTCCCCTGAACAACGTAGTTTTTACCTTGAACAGTTAAACCATCTTTCTCTCTCCAGACCCCCCTCACCTGAAGAAACTCCTGATTCTACGCCTACATCCTGTATTGTTGAAGATGATGGTCCAGGAGAGGGTGTTCTTCGTGTATCAGCTACATCGGGAATGAACAATTGGACTCGGAGTGTTTTAAACTGTTGCAGCTGATGCCCTGTAAGAACCCTGTTATTTTGAAGGACGCTGTCACTAACAGGTTATAAGTATTGTGCGCGAAAAAGTAGTAAATTTTATATACATACTCATTGCATAAATGCTTGTTTTTAACTTCAAACGTGTAATATCCAGGTAAGGATACTTTGCTGGATGTATGGCCCACAGACCGTTTCTCCTTTCTGCCCCCTGCCCTCCTGAGAAGAGCATCGCCAACTTGGCCTCCAAATCCTGCTGCACCTCATCAAGTCTGCTCTGCTGCACCTCCAGATCAGCCTTTGCAGCTATCCATTGCACCTTTCCCACAGTCATTACCTCCACCTCCACTTTGATCTGCTCCCCTCGCGTGTGCCATGCCTCGAATATCTCCTGCTCACGTTGCCGCGCTGCATACAGAATTTCTTCCTCACATCTTGCTATCACAGCAATGACCTCCTCCTCGCACACTGCATGCAATTCTTCCTCGCGTTTGCCTACTACTTCCCGTATCTGTGCGTCGAGCTGAGACCGAGCTATTGAGACAAGGTTATGCAAACGGCGAATCTCTGCATCTTTCTCCACCACAAAGGCAGTGAGTTTCACTTCTCAGCCAGCCAGGGCAGTTTTTCATGCTGAAATCTCACGTTCCTTTGCGATGATGGCAGGCTTATGCGTTTTCACCGTCGAGAGCCTATAAGCATTTGGTGGTTTCAGCGCACAACACAAGAGGGAGCAGGTGAGACAAACATCTTCTCTTCCTCGACGACTTTGGCGATGAGCATTAGCCACTCATGTTGGAGAAGTTGTGAGGCCAAAGGTCTCATTGCCAGCTAGCGCAACCACATGACATCAATTGATTGAAGCGAATCAGGAGGTGATAAGAGGTAACTTGGCTCATGTTCAGATTCAGCATCCCCTTAATGACACTTGATAGTGTCAGGCTGTAACCTCTCGGTAAAGGTGGTATGTGTCCGTTTCTAATATCTCATTTGTACGATACCAAGAGGATGCGTCTAAATGAACACACCTTATAAATATAATATACTCGGCTCTGCGTGCATCTTCACTTCGTGAAATGCTGGCCCTGACATTCCAAATTCCAAGCCAGTAGTCATCGGCATCTACGGCATTCCCAGCTCTGGCAAGACCTTCCTGCTCAACAAACTCACTCTAGAACTTGAAGATTTGGGGCATTTTTCCTTCTATGAAGGCTCTGCTATGATTTCATCCCTCGTTTTCGGCGGCCTCGAGGCATTCCAGAAGCTGCCGGAACACGACAAGACCAGATACTGCCAACTCGCCATTACCACGATCAGCAATGAATGTGCCACCACCGGCCGCGCCGCCATTATTGCGGGCCACTTCATGTTCTGGGCTGAAGGGGAGGAGGCAGGAAAAGTGGTGTGCACCAGGAGCGACCTGAGCACGTACACTCATATCATTTACCTGGGTATCCCAGCTGAGGTGATTGCCCAATGCAGACTGGGTGACTCGGAAAAGACACGCATGGCTGTATCCGTTGAACACCTTCACAGATGGCAGGAGGAGGAGAAGACGCAGCTGCACTGTCTCTGCATGGATCATAGCATCTTGTTCTCGGTGATTGGCTTGGGTTGGTCATCAGACCTTGTGGCAGATGTTTCGGCGCTGGCACATGACTTCCGGATCCACACTGAGGAATACAACCTTTGCCATGCCAAGAGCATTCTGGATCAGGTGCTGGGTCACGGGTTGGAGAAGTTGAAGACGGTCTTGGTTGTAGATGGGGACAGGACATTGGCCACGGCGGATACTGGCATGCTGTTCTGGAGAATGGTTGCCAAGTCTCGGGGCTCTGAGGAGGGGGATCTGTTAAAGGAATTGTTTAGTGGCCTGCTGGGGTATTCATATGCTGCCTTTCACCAAGCCAATTTATTGTATAAAGAGGCACACCACAACTTGCACTTCAGCAACCTTTGTGATGCCGTGGCGGTGGAAGTGACTCTGTACCCCGAGTTCCTGGAGCTCCTGAAGCAGGTGGAAGCATCAGAGCACGTCCAGGCAGTCATTATCACTTGTGAGCTTGCTATTGTTTGGGAGAGTGTCATGGAGAGAGCAGGCCTCAGCAGGATCAAAACCATCAGCACCGGACCTATCAGTAACGATGCCATCGTCGTCAACACTGAGGTGAAAGCCGCCTTGGTCGCTCATGTTCACACTGTTCACCACTGCCATGTCTTTGCATTTGGAGATAGTCCTGTGGACCTCGACATGTTATCTATGGCAGATCAAGCCATTGTCATTGTCGGCAAGGATCGGACTTGGAGCAAGACCATGGAGGTGGTGCTGTTGGATGCTATCGACAATGGCAGTCTTTGAGCGCGGCAAGTCCTGCTGCCTGGCAATGTGTCACCGCGGTTGGACACCACCAAGCTTCCCCTGGTAGATATCACAGATCCCAACTTCATCAAGTCAGTCTTCCACTGGCCACGTTGCCCCAGTCCTCAAGTCCTTCATGCTACTTCCAAGAGCGCCGCCAAACTTCTCATGATGCCAACTCGCGATGCAACCGTTGCTGGACCGACTCTTAGAGATGCCCATCATCATGTTGGGTGGTATTTGGCAATGGAATTCCTTGCAGACCTCATCGGCCTCAAGGAATACCGGATCCCACACGTCCAAAGCCATCAGACAGAGGGGCATCGACTCATCCATGAGCAACGCACACTGATCGTCGCCCTAATGTGAGGTGGAGAAGCAATGGCCTTTGGTGTCAACAATGCCTTCCTGCTTGCCAAATTCATCCACACCAAGCGACCTGAGGAGATCCTTCCAGACCATGTGGATCAGCAACACGCCGTGTTGTTGGTAGACTCAGTGATCAACAATGGGAACACGGCGATGCAGTTTATCTGGCACGCAAGGGATCTGCATCCCGGTGCTCGAATCGTGGTAGTGGCTGGTGTAGTTCAGTCCCAAGCCGTCACTGGGGACACACCACTCACGTGGGCACTTGTCCATGACCCCAATCTCAACATCGTAGCGCTCCGCCTCTCGGACAATAAGTATACCAGCAGAGGCACCACAGACACGGGGAACCATCTGTTCAACACTGCGGACATAACTTGAACTGTTTGGAAATTAGTGATTAGTAGATGTTCCATTGAGCCATCAAGCAAGCCATGTTTCTCAGCTGAATAAAACAATGCTGATGAGCGTCTGCGAGGTTGTTAGATATTTCATGCCTTCCTTTCCACGGTGGAACACCAGACGAGCTCGGTTGTTTGACAGTGCAGCAGTGAGGCTTGCAGCCTGTCCGCCGCATGGGGCCAGCCCTCAACATGCCTGCCGCGTTGGGCAGATTCATCATTCCAAGGAGCCGATTGGTCGGTCCCGACTCTGGCCAACTACCCCTTGGAATAATGAATTTGCCCAGTATGTGTGCACCTCAAGTCACATGGCTGACGCACGGGCCTTATGAATCAATGTACACATGTCAGCGGTGCATCTTGCGCATCAGCCACCCTCGTCGCCTGGGTACTTACCTAATACCCACTGCACTTGACGATTTGAACGTCCCAGGATCTGATCCTGAGCGAGGTAAGCTGCCCAGAATGGTAAGCTATGGCCATTCCCATCTTATTGAGTGCTCCTTCACTGTATCCTTCACACTGGGCCTAGCCCGCTTTTGTCCAATGGCAAACAGGTCACAGGGCAAGTGTGTGGTGCAATCCTCCACTGGCGGCACCTCTACATGAGCCTCACCGCTCGCTTGACCCCATTGCTCGTCCAAGGCCCAATTGTTACGTCGACTCTGCCACCACCTGTTCTAGTCCAACAATCAACTCTTTGTCCTGTGTGACAGCACAATCGAACAAGTCAACGTGTCCTTCAACCCAACGGACTCCCAACTTCCCGTTCCAGACATGAGCTGCAACTTGTGAACTGAGCTCTGCTGTATTCCGGCAAGCCCCAGTCTCATTTGCCTCCACCACCACGTTTCCTTGAGCCTCAGCACTGGCTCCTTGGCATCACCGTACATTCTCGACCTCAGAGCCTGGCCGCTCGCTAGTCACCTGCCCCACTGTTGAGCTCCACCACTCATTCTATGCCCCTGCCACCACCTCACAAGCCCGGCCGATCGCTGGTCACCTCCTTCTCTCCCAGCTCCATCCCTCGTTTAATGCCCTCGCCACCTCTTTTTGGGTCTGAAAGCTTGCCGGTTGCCCCTGCTACATGTTGTCGAGCGCTGTTGCTCATTCAACACCCCTGCCACCCTTTGTTTGACTACCTGGCCGCCACCTCTTGAGCCCCACTGCCTGCTGGTCATCATTATTGCTTATCTTCAAGCGCCACCGCTCATTCCACGCCCCCACCATGTTGTTAAATGCTGCTAACGCTTTTTTTGAGCCAGAGAGCCTGCTGGTCACCACTGTGTTGTTGAGCCCAACTGCTCATTCAACGACCACCTCTTGCGCCCAACTGCTTGCTGGTTTCCTCCACCACCTATTCCATGCCCCTGCTGCTTCTTTTTCAGCCCAAGAGCTCACTGTTATCCCAGCTGTCAGTATTGTCGAGCGCTGCCGCCTGCTCAGTGCCCCCACCACTACCTCTCGAGCCTGACTACTTGCTGGTCATCACTGCCACCTCTTGTCAAGCCCCACAGCTCGTTCAACGCCACCACCACCTTTTTTTGAGTCTGATCGCTTGTTCCACACTCTCACCTGTTCCACAACCCTGTTGTGTGCTGTCGAGCACTGCCACTTTTTTTGAGCCTGACCGCTCGTTCAATGTTACTGCCACCTTTTTTTGAGTGCTTGAGTGCTTGTCTGTCATGCCTGCCACATCTCATCCACTGGTGACATGACCTCCCAGTGGGTGACACCTGTTTTCTGATTGTTGTATGGTAGAGTAGTGCTACTTTTTGCAAAAACCAATACGTCCAGCAATATACTATTAGTATATTGATATATCACCCTTACTAGTTGACTGCCCCAGGAGTTGATGTACGAGTGTGCTAGTAAGTGATATACTACTTATACATTGCTCTCAGTTGGTTGGCTGCTCGAGGAGCGGATATACAAGCACAGAAAGTGATGTAATATTGATGTATCAGTTATAGACAGTGTGGATCCGCATCTGACTCTAGTGTATTGATGTATCACATTTATCGTGGTAGTACCATGGTTTGATACATGGTTTCTACTGATAGGCTGGTGGCAGCCTTCTGCTGGAGGCCCGCCATATCACCTGCATGTCTGGGCCTATGGCAAAAGCGGCCACACGTACCTCAGCATCCTTCCCACCCTCCTAAATGCTGCCAGCTTAATCCCATGCCTGACTGCCACCTCATCTAGCTTGCCATCCTTAGCAGGATTCACCACCTCCCTGACTGCAGCGGCATCTGGCACCCCGCACAGCAGTGCAGCCATCTGGTAAAAACCCCAGTGTGATGTGTATTTGGTGAGCATATATACGTAGGCCAATCCGTTGTGGAAGGGGGCAAAAGGGGGTCTCTTGCAAACGGGAAAGCCATTGTGCACTGCCTGGCTGATGGTGAAGAGGACATCGGATGTTTCGCTGACCCTGGCGAGGGGCATTGTGGCAAGGCAGCGCTCACGGAGCTCTTCCTGCAGGTGGGCGCGGTGCCAGCATGCAGGAATTTGGCGCTAGAGGCTGAGCATTTTGTGCCAGTGAGTTAAGATCGCGTTGGGCCTGAGAGGCATTTTCGTGGGCATACGTCGTGGGAGTCACCAGATCAGCCAGGTTGGCTCAGAGGTTCAACAGCGTTTTTCAGTAGAAGTGGGCCTAGCTCTGGATGACACGTTGTAAGTGCTTTTGCTTGGTTGCCATTTCTCGTTCCTAAATCCCACTCGGGAAACACCGACTTCGTCAGTAGAAACCACTGCAAACATGCAATATAATGTTACCGCTTGACGACCCTTCGTATAGTGCTGTGTCGCTTCAAGTTGTTACAACTTGGTGCCTATATGTATCAGGTAAAATCCAGAGAAGAAGCAGGGTCGCCTTCCTGCTTGCCACCCCTGCCATGACCAATCTGCCACTACTCAAGTACTCATACATGAACGCATCGTCCTCATTTCACTCCCACCATGTCTGCTCCCCCTACTGCCGTTGTGGTCCACATCACCAGCGAATTGTCCTGTAACTTCTTGGGCCATCCCAAGTTCCTGCTTGATTGCAGGGACTCCTTCAACAGGATTCTTGAAGAGGCATCGAAGCACTGCATGCCACATAAGGTGATTGGTCTCCATCTGCAACTAATGGACGAGGAGCAAGACAGCCCTCTTGGGCTCTTTGCCAGAGGCTCCATCACTCAAGAGAGCCTGTGGCTGTCTCTCCTTGGCAACTTGACCTCAGCAGCAGCCCGTCCGCCGCCCGAGTTCTCTGCAGTCACGAGCTGTAGAAGGAGGATGTAAGCTTCGTGCTAACAGCCATCTGAACACAACTAATGGATGCTGGCAGGTCATCAACTGAGCAACGAGGAATCTTCTGTATAGGAGCCAGCAGGACTTCAGGTCCCAAAGCATGACCACCTCATCAGTAAGTGACCATGCCCTGTTGAGTGGTAGTAGATTTCTTCTACCAACTCCTCTCCTCGCTTGCTAACCCAAAAATTGACTCCTCACGAGGTCGTTACGCCGTCCCCCCTCTCCTCTTCATCGCACTCATCAACGTCAACCCCCCCCCCCATTGAACCACATCTTTTGCCCGTCCCAAATCAAATTCCACCTCTTCCCCTGCCTCCGATGTGACGAGGGCGGGCAGCATCCGACTCTGGCGTCTCAACAAAGGCCCCCAGACCCAGCCGCCTTTCCAAGCCTGTCAAAGAGTGCGCTCTGTGTTATGAGGTTGTCGAGACGCCGAAAGACTTCCTCCAACATGCTCAGAAACATGTGAGTAAAAAAAGACCAGGCATTGGCATATAGCTAATGATATTACTAGCAACATTGCCCTAATGGATGTGATAATATTTTAACAAAGACCTCAAATGCCAAGGACCACATCGCTTGCCACTTCAAGGCCACTGGGGCAGAGTTGACAGAGGAGAAGTACAGTTGATACGCTCATAATGCATAAGGTCGGGATGCCCCCAAACCTAATGCATTACTACAAATATGCAAGACAGCGATGTGACAAAGTGTGACATTACTGTCACACCTTATCCTGGGCTATGCTACTTGTTACCTACTAGCATATATCTATCCAAACCCGTCTGTTTTATATTGTTAGACTCCTGTTGCCGTAAGTGTGCACGAAAACGATGCAGGTGCTTCAACAACTCGAAGATGTCCTCAGCCTCACCATACTCCAACACTGCCCCCACAAGTTACTCACATAATGTCATTGCCTGAAATCCTGTGACACATGACTCAGACTCGTCGTCCTCTTCATCTGAGTCAATCTCGATGACCTCGCCCCTTGCCACACCCATCTCATGGTGTACTGCATCTACAATCTCTTCCTCACCTTTCTCGCTGCTCAAGAAAATCTTAATGTCACAATTCGACTCATGAATCTCTACATCATCCAAGGTTGGTAGAGTGTTGAAAATTCAGTTTTGTGCCTTGAGGTCTTTGATGGATTGAACAAGTTTGTCCTGTGCTGATTTGAGTTGAGGAAGGTCCTTCGGATGAAGCAAAATCTGGATTTTGAGCCCCTGTCTGCGCATTGCTGCTTCCTCAAGAGGTTTAATGGCCACTAGAGCAACTTGAGGATCCTCCTCAGCATCCATGATGGCCTGAAGGGCTGGTCGCCAATCAGCATCAATGAAATGGCCACCACATGTTATGGGTCTAACATTTTTCTCCCTTATCCTATCTTTTGATCTTATCAGATCTCATCATCTAACTATCGAGAACACTTTATCTAATCTTTTGGACTTAGAAACTTTTCGCGCAACGGACGCTCACTTCTATTGGATCTAAGATCCCCTTACACCTAGCACAGTTTCACCTTTTCACTTCTTCACCATGCAGGCTATGTTTCCATTCTACATGCGTTGTACGCATGCCATGCTTCTCTACTTCCATTCCGCCACAACCTCATGTATTGCTTCTATTCCATTCTATGGCTATGCTGCCACACCATGCCTTATGCACATGTTACTCCTATATTGTAGATACATCGTAAACACGGACAAACTCTGTACTAGTATATAAACCCTCAATAGATGGCCAGAGAACTCCAGTCTAGTTCTCTTGGTCTTTTCCCCACAAAGATCAGAGTAGTCTCTTACTCCTCCACTCTTCCAAGTCTAAGTGTTTTAGTGCAACCTTTGAGCTTCACGCTTTTTGGGTTGTTTCACCACAAGATGAGCTTGAAGGCGAATTTTGGCATTTGGTAGTGAGAGACCTGTTGTTGCGAATCTGCATCTTGATGTTTTGCAGACGTGAGAAATGCCAAGTTTCATGTTCACAGTGCAATTTTTTCAGCTTCACCTGCTCTGATAGCTCCATCATCATGCATATGTGCCTGTCGTGGTCTAATGATTATGCGATATACAAAAATTCACTCATTTTGGCTGGGCCCAACATGGGACCCCCCAAAAATCAATGCAATATGATGGATATGCGCTACTATCATATGCGTTATGAGCATATCAACTGTACCATAGTATCCAGTTGACCCTAATGGACTAATTTTTCGACAGATTGCCCTTCATAATCGCCTCTTGGCTTGTTTGCTTTCCCCAAACCTTACTGCATATGTGACAGACGCACAATGCTGTATCATGGTATGTTTCTACTCTGACTCAACCCTGATCACTAACCTGCTCATTGGCTACATGCTATGTAGGATTTCATCTTTGAGCACCAAGACATATTCAAGATTCCCACTGGCGTTTTCGATGACTCCAAGCTCAAGGCCACCCTCTGTGTGATGGTGTCTAGGTTGCTCGCAACCATTCACTCTCATTTGAAGGCGCAGGTATGCAGACCTTTTAGCCCAGTATTATGGTGCAGATCTTTCAGGCTGATCTCACAGACTGTCCTGGCCATAAGAGGCTTGTTATTCTCACTATACAACACCGCAAAACAATGTTACATGTGTGAGGACTGTCTGGGATGAGTCCTCCATTGTGGTAAATGCATCCTCGCCATACATACTTGTCATCCTTTGCATATAGTCAAGGTGGGTTGGTCTCTGGGGTTGTATACGTATAAACTGAATGAAATGCAGATGTGAAACAGCAGTTTCTTTGAATCGGCATTGCTCAAGGCCCTTGGACTGCATGTACAGTTAGGACATGTCCCAGGGCCCAGGTCTCCCACATCACTGGTACTCACAGACCGTGCCAGCCCCAGGTGATAAAGGGTCGTCGGTGCAGAAATTAGATGAAATGCACAAGGATTATAATCAAATATAACTTGACTTTCTCGCACAATATCCCGGAAGATGTGTAATCCAACACCTAGTTGCAATTCTTGTACATAGTGCTTGGACGTGCAAAATGCCCAGTAATTTTCTCTATCAAATAGAATGCCTTGTATACCTCTGCGCATGACGCGTCACATGATTATACAGTTGTAATCCTTTGTCTTTTAAATTCAATCTGTTCACTGTTGGCCAAGGCAGTCTTTGCAAACTACCAAGTGTTGTATAGCACATGACGTACTACATAAACATCCTTCCTAACTTAGTTTCATGTGGCAGGTGATCTTGTACAGGTTTCGAAGTGCCGAGCAATATTAAGGTGGTGATGGGACTAGTATTTACAAGTTGGCCTACTGAAAACTAAATGCCTCCGGTGCAGTCCCAATTTCACCAGATAGAGTTGGGACCCATGACTCACTATCACCTTTCGGGACAAACCCCCCTGGCTGTGTTGCATCCATGCAACTCACAGCTCTCTGAGAAATTGCCCTTGAAATGGGCCATGTCGATCTCGGCGACTTTTAGCCTTGGTTCACCAGATAGAATGCGATTGAGCCAGCAAACATCATCTTCACCTCGTCCCGGTAAGATCAAATCTGAACCAACCCCAAAATGTTGGTCAGACGTATACACAACCCACCCGCCTGCGAAGACATGGGCCAGGTCAAACGGTAGTACTGCATTGTCGGCTGGTTGAACAGGCGCAATGTGGCCATAGACCCTGAAGCGTGCCTACAATAACATCATTCGTATCACCTACTTGGGGACAACCATTGGTGTGCGCTTACGATACCACCATCAGGAAAACCACGTGGTGTTGAGGATCTTGAAGAGGTGTCGGGAGGAGGGTCTGAGTGGGACTTTCGGGAGGATCTCTGTCCACTGGGGCACACGAGTGTTCTCTGTGGTGAGGTAGATGTTATAGAGAACACGTTGGTGCACGTACCGATGCATTGGCAAGGTCCGAATCGGACTCAGAATCAGGTGCGAGGAGTGTGTCAACAGAGACTTGGGGTGCTTCATTGCCTATGATGCCCATTGACAATGTGAGTCTTTGCAGAGGACATGGGAACTCACCATTGAAATGGGACGTGTCAACATCAAAGCCTACGATCGTACCCATTGTCCAAGGTGAATGATGCACCTTTGTAATACGGTTGTTGTTATTGCAAACACGACATGCCCACCTAAAACTTGAACGTACCAATCAAACATCGGATTGTGCCTCCTCGATTCCCATCCACTACACAATGAGGGTGTGAGGACATGAGGACGATGGCGGGGATGAGGATGACGGCGAGATGCACGCGCTATGTGATCATGATGGCACAAGCTCAAATGCTCAGCACTCAAGCTTCAAGGACAAGGACAGGTGACTCAGGGTAACAACAAGGACTGTAGCCAGTGAGTCAGAAATGTTCCGTAACCGCTCCAAGGGCCACCGGCCACATCAATATTCAGGGTGAGCCGAGACCCCCGAGACTCTCAGAACTTGCCAATAGGGCATTGGCTCATCGTGCTTACTTATAGGCCCGCTCTCTGAACCCCAAATTTATCTTCGATCTTTTCTTCTACCACATAGTATTCTCATCTCAGGTGAGTTGTTGGTGTTGCCCTCTAGGTATACTTTCAATTCCATTCGTCTTATACTGTGCATCGTTTGACTTAACCCTTTGGCTACTCGAACATCTCATTTGGTAAGTTGTTTGTTGTTTATGCATTATGTCCGAGGTAGGTCTCCAGCCGCCCACTCTGTTGCGCGCATCACCGTAAGTAACACTAACAGGTATGCCTCATCCTTGCGCACCTTCCCTCCACATGCAATGACGACAACACGACGACGATGTGCCCTTGCTCACCTCTTGCCCCTGCGTGTTGTTATGCTCGTCCTTGCATACACTCGCCCTCGCCCCTCATCCTCACATGTCGCTGCGCTCGCCCCTCGCCCTTGTCCCTCGCCATCGCCCTCAGGTACAGGTACAAGCAACAATACTTGTGATAAATCTTATCCATCCTGGCCATTTAGCGCCTCCTCATGTGCTTCGTTTGGCCGGTCATGCTGGGAGGACTTCATCAGACAGACTCTGCCATCATCCGGCTGTATTGTATTCTACTGGTATACTTGTTTATGTATAGTAGTCTGAAATATCATGTTTATTGGCACATTCCAAATCATTCAAGCCCGGTGTGAACTTTGCATTGTCAGTAATGGGATAAATAATAGACTTGCAAAATATTATGCTGCACATCTGGCCCTTAGAGAACAGCTCCAAATCGGCTTTCTGAAGCGAGTTTTGGGATGGGCTGTGCTTGTTTCTTTTTCGGACTAGTGTAGATTTGCCCGTTTGGATAAATTCCTTCTCGTTGTTGAACAGCGCGTCGCTTGAGCACAGATCTAACATAAGTACTGATTATCATGTTGGCTGATATCTTCGAGTTGAGTGTATCCATATCATATCATATCTCAAGGGAAAGGAGCAAAGCAATTGGTATAGAACAAATCTACCTAACGAATCATGTTGAAAGATTCCTTGTCAGCGAAAGAGTTCACGTAATACTGTTCATAGGCCTCCAGACATGAGTCCTTTGATAGATCAACCCCAGCAATTGCTGTTTCAAACACAGGGACAAGCTCCACCGCATGCACTATATCTGTCAACGGTACCACCGCATAAGAGCTCAACTGTTATGCTTTTTCCTCTTTACCATTCTATTTACCTTGTTACTTCTCGACTTGTCACTCGTACGTGGCACGATAGGTTGGCTTCCATCACTTCTGCTTCGCTAATCCTCACTGACCCCTCCGATATTATCATCACTTATTTGTTACCTTAGCTCCCTTACATGGACTTATCCTCCTCCGCAGTCGCCTCTCTTACGATGATGAGTGTTCCTTCCGTTTCCATCTGTTTCCGTTCTTTTAGTCAGCCTGGTCTGTGCACACTTTCCCTACCTATTTAAACCTATGCTGTATCATTTATATCTCTATTCTTGATCTATGCAATACAAGCATATCTTCTTGAATCACTCGGAAGTCTAGCTTCCTCTCTCAGCTCTTGTTCTCGTTCCTCAGCGTGACTCATTGTCAATGCTTCTCTCCTCGTCCAAGACCTAGTAACCCTAGGCATCATCATATAAAGCCCCAGTGTCCCTGGGCATCCTCATTAGTCTCTTTGGAGACTCCCTTCGTCCCAGTATCTCGTTATCCTTGCAGCTCCTCAGACGCCGGTCTCTTCGTGAGCATCGCCTGTTGAGTATCCTCGTTGAACGAGACCTCTTTGATACGGTTCACGTAACATCAACGGACCAGCTGCAAGGCTATCCGCAGGTGGGCATTGGACTCTGTAGAGGCCGACTCCCTCTTGGTCACCTGTGGGATCAGCACACACAGTGAACAACTCGACAAAAGCAAGGGGAAACTCCAGGTATGAGGGGAGCCTGACACAAGCCTGAACCTTTGGTGAAAAGATGGTCTTGATCCGACCGACACCTAAACATCAATCAGAACACATGAACAATGCAATAGTGAACACTGACCCATCACATTGTCAGCATCCTGACGACTAAAAAGCACTGCATCATGTACTCCGAATGGGTGCTCCTCCGATCGTGGATGAGCTTGGATTACCTGACTTCAGATTAAATACCATGTTCAGAAAGACGAGTGTTGCTGAGTGCGGCATTTATGCCAAACATTAACCATCCCCGAAGAAGGGGACCACAAAGTTGTTGGGTTGTCATGTGAGGCACAGTGGATGTATTGATCAATATAATATGCCGCATGGGGGAAAGGATAAAGCGCCTGCATCTGCGTGACTGCGATCCCCACAACGTCAGGCTTAACAGTAACATGGAAGGCGATGGCACCAGATGAGGATAGAAGGCCCTTGGGGTCTGCAAAGAAGTTGCGGAAAGGACGTGGTCCGGAGAAAGAAAATTCAATATTGGGAAGGACATGAGACATGAAAGAAGATAACGGATTGATGGCCGTGACCTCTTCATCTTCGATGACAATAATATTTTCGAGCGGCTGTGTCGACTGGCAGAGAATCAGGTAGAGGTCGAAACATCATATGTTTTCATCCCGATTGAGTAAAGTTACAACCTGATCTGTAAAAGTGCTTGCGTGCTGGTTGGTTTTTCCGAATGGGAGCTTGCAGTGGGTGATAAGGAGATGTTCTGAGACATCGGCGGTGTACTGTAACAGAGTACTGTTGTCCTTGATGTTGCGCACGAAACTTTGCATTAACTCCAGCTTGGGGATGTTGAAATCTGTCTTCACCCCACTGGTCCCTTGCCGTGCTTCAGCATTGATGACGACTTGTTGGGTTGCATGAAACTCAGCCAGTGCTTTGACCATGGATGTAATGGACACATCAGTGTGAACGGGACTCTGAATCCTATAGATAAACTCGACGATGGAACGTATGTTGTAGACAAAGAGTGGTGTAACAGCAGGAGAGGCCCTTGCAATCATAGGAACAATTGTGTGTTGAATGTTGCAATGCTCGCGACCTGTCATCTGTGTTATGCTTTTTCCCCTTTATCGTTCTATTTACCTTGTTACTTCTCGACTTGTCACTTGCACGTGGCACAGTAGGTCAGCTTCCATCACTTCTGCTTCACTAATCCTTGCTGACCCCTCTGATATTATCATCACCTACTTGTTACCTTAGTTCCCTTACATGGACTTATCCTCCTCCGCAGTCGCCTCTCTCATGACGACAAGTGTTCCATCCGCTTCCATCCGTTTCCATTACTTTAGTCAGCCTGGTCCATGCGCACGTTTCCCATTATTTAAAACCTATGCTGCATCATTTGTATTTCCCTATTCTTGATCTACACTATACAAGCATACTTTCTTGAACCACTCGGAAGTCAAGCTTCCTTTCCTAAGCCCTTGCCCTCGTCTCCAAGCGTGACTCTTTATTGACGCTCTCCTCCTCGTCTAAGACCTAGTAACCCTAGGCACCCTCGTATAAAGTCCCAGTGCCCCCTGGGCATCCTTGTTAGTCTCCCTGAGACTTCCTCGTCATAGTATCTCATTATCCTTGCAGCTCCTCAGACGTCAGTCTCCTTGTGAGCATCGCCTGTTGAGTATCCCTGTTGAACGAGACCTCTTTGGTATGCTTCACGTAACAATCTGCTTGACATGCAAAATGCCCAAGTTGAAGTGACAGATGCCGACATGTTTGTGTTGAGTCTTGTAACAGGTATCGAGAACATGATTTCCAGCAACCTCCTTGCACCACTTGAGCGGATGGTCAAAAAAAAACTTGTGGCCGGAGTGTAATATCTCGCCGTTCAAAAAACGAGAGGGATTTGCAAATTTCCAATCTCACCAGAACAGCAGATGAACCCCAAGCAGTTTCAGCTCCTTCACCTTCTTTTGAAAAGTGGCAATGTCCCAAGGATGTGTGGTGGCACATAATTGTTGGATTTCCCATAAGGTGTTTGTGCCACTTCGAGGGGAGTGGGGAAAGGGATCACCAAATTGTGGTTGAATAGCAGTAGTGGTGGGAGAGGTGTTTTTGGCGATGCATGCAATGAGCTGCTGTTCTGGTAGATCGGCAATGTAGGCAACAAGGGGAGTGACACAATTGCAGATATATCCTAGGGCGTCTGTCATGGCCCCACTATGTTGTGCCGTCTTTTTAAGCAACGCAAAAACCGTGTCCATGCACAAGTGAAAGAGGCAAGCAGATAAAATGGTCTGGAAATCAGAATGTATGTCGAAGTCGGATATGGGCATGAAGGCTATGCATCGCCATGCATGCGACGTTGCTTGCATCCTAACATCTGGATATTACCGATGGTAACAAAAATGTGATGCATCTCGAGCCCCCCAGTATGGCGCGCTATAGGAGTCTTGTCAGATGCGATGATGATAGGCACTATTGTGGCCCCCTCTGGAAGTTGGTCCTACCAATAACGATGTCAAACGAGATGAGAATTTTGAACATTGTAACACACGTACTTGGATTTCATGCGCTCGATCTGCTGTAAAGAACTCGCTGTACTCCCTCTCTGTCCCTTGCATGACAATGTGTGGATCAAAGGTCATATGGTTTGCAAAGACTGGATTGCCCAATAAATCCTCCATGACAGCTCTTGCATCGCACCAGAGGAGAGAAATTGGTCATGTCATCAGACATTCCTTCATAGTCATTGTGGTGCACTGCCATTCAGGACCACTGGGTAAGGCGTCCAGCCATCCGCACAACTGCTCAGCGGATGTGAATGAGGGTCTTGGTCTGGTCAGGAACTGGGTTAAAGGGGGAATTCATCAAGGTGATCTCTGGAGAATCGATCACAACACACCCATTTCAAGTTGAGAAACTGTTTGATTTCTGCCTGAGTGAGATGCGTCAACAGGAACTTGGCTAGTTCCCATTCTCCTTCATCTTGGAACGGATAATATGGAATGTGCGTGCAATGCTCTTCATACGCATCCTTCCACAACCTATCTATCAAAGTTTCTCCTTCTCCAAATATGTAGCTGGATTTTGGGTGATATCGACCTGTGAGAGTCTCTCCAGGGCATTGGAAAAAAGCCGGAGGGACAGATGTAGGAACTCTGTCAGTGCACAGTAGAGTACATGCCGTTGAGTTCAGATGATCGGCCAGGCGAGCAGGCAAAGGGAAAGGAACTTTGCAACTGGGACATTGAACTGGTTGGTTCCTGAGCATGATACAGTCAGCATATCAAATGACTAGAATAAAACCACCTAGAACGCACAGCGGGAGTTCCAACATTGCTGCTGCCTGCAGTTGACAGTATTTTCGAGCTGTGAGACACAAGGCATTCAAGCTCCACCCCAAGAGGCACTTGACACTGCTCACCCGTTACGCTGTACATATCCATGGAACATACTCCCCCTCTTTCTTCTTCTTCTTTAAAGTCTTCTACCGATTCCAGCCCTCAGACCCCCCTTTCAATTGATCAGTTTCTCCTCCAATCCCCTTCCTGTAAGTGCCCTATCAATGACCAGATAATGGAATTTCCTCCCTTCAGTCCCTCCTGTCTGTGGCTCCAGCTCCCTGAGAAAGGGGAGTATACCATTCGAAAGCGCACCATTGAAGCCAATACGAAGATGCAGAGAATGTACACCCCTTACAAGTTCCGTACTTCAACCCAACCTCTTGAGCTGTGATTTGCCATGAGATCCTTAGGGAGAACATCTCACACCTCACTGACACTCAAGGACGTGGTTGAGATTAGTTCTTTGTATTTATGCTCATAACATGCTCCAATGTCCATTCTGAATCAGGGGAAAGAAATCTTCAAAGCTGGCTTATCGCAGTTGCCTGGTGATCTCTTCAATAAGCTTCACATTTCCAAATTCGCATCCAGGGACTGCATAATCTCCCGTCTCTCTGCAAACCTTCGTGAGATCGATGCCCTGGAGAAGATGAAAGATGTCCTCTTGGAAATTCAGAAGTATGAAAGAGAGCATCTGACTGATGCTAGCAAGGAGCTACAGATCTTCAAGGATGTTGCAGAAACACGCTGCAGCGATGTTGACAACAATGTAGCCTATCGCCATGCTGTCTATGCCAATGAATTGGTAGCATTGACAGTCACCAACATGCAGCTGAGTCAGATGTTAAGCCTGTCCGACCCCGAGTCTACCTCCAATGAATCTGATTCAGACATGTCTGACGACTTGGTATATGCGGATGATGATAATGATGATGTCAGTGATTCCCCTAGTGGCAGCCTTGATGAAAGTCGGGCTGAATGATAGTACATCTGTCACGATCCCCCTAAAAATGTACTCAATTCTATCCGTTTAGGCAATGGACAATGTTACGTTTTTCCCTCTTTATCGCTCTATTTACCATGTTACGTCTCGACTCGTCACTCGCACGTGGCACAGTAGGTCGGCTTCCATCACTTCTGCTTCACTAATCCTCGCCGACCCCTCCAATATTATCATCACCTACTTGCTCCCTTAGTTCCCTTACATGGACCTATCTTCCTCCACAGTCGCCTCTCTCATGACGACGAGTATTCCATCTGCTTCCATCTGTTTCTATTACTTTAGTCAGCCTGGTCTGTGCGTGTGTTTCCTTTTATTTAAACCGATACTGCATCGCTTGTATTTCCCCATTCTTGATCTACGCAATACAAGCATACCATCTTGAATCACTCAGAAGTTCAGCTTCCTCTCCTTGCCCTTGTCCTCATTTCTAAGCGTGACTGATTGTCAACGCTTCTCTCCTCGTCCAAGACCTAGTAACCCTAGGCCTCATCGTGTTAAGCCCCAGCGCCCCCTGGGCATCCTTGTCAGTCTCTTTGAGGCTCCCCTTGTCCCAGTGTCTCGTTATCCTTGCAGCTCCTCAGACGTCGGTCTCCTCGTGAGCATCGCCTGTTGAGTATCCTCGTTGAACAAGACCTCTTTGGTACGCTTCGCGTAACAGACAAGCTGGACGCTGTAGTTACTGTAACACAATACATGTAACTCTTCACAATGGATATGTATTGTTCATTGCGTGCTTCTGTTTGCACTGATCGATAACATCCACCTATATAATCATTCTGCAATGGTACATTTCTGTCCCCATCCTTTCTCTCTGCTCAATGTCCCTGTGCACCACAAGACGTCAGAAAATGTATGAGTTTTGCTACCACTGGGATATTGCTGAGTGAGATTTGATTCCACTATAGGTTGCCCCCTGCTTTCCAACAGGGGCCATGTTAGGTGGAACTCAGGACGGTGATGAAGAACTACCAGATGCTTTGTTCCTAGACGAATCTCAACAGTACGGTGTTGATTGCTCACATTCTGACTTCATCAGTGGCTCATTTGGCACAGACTGGCTCGCAATCAGTCCATCATCTTACCATGGCAAGTCATTGTGGTATATCCAGACGCATCCTGCATTATCTGCCTATCCCGATCCCATGCCAGGGTCATCCACCATCGCATCAGCATCCATTTACCCTGATCCTGCACTTGAGTCGTCTGCTATCACGTATCATGGTGGATACACTCATCCGCATCCTGCATCATCCATCTATCCCGATCCCATGCTGGGGTCATCCAGCCATCTTGAGCCACTGCTCATTTTCCAGAATCTTGCTCTCGAACAGTTGCCGCCGACATCAACAGACTTGAACATATACTGACTTGCAGTGCTCCCCATACGTGGTGGTGAGCTTGCCACAGACTCATTTTGGAGAACAAATGTGGTAACAGTATGTATGTCTAACCAACTGGCATGTTCTCCCTGTTCACAATCTAATAGGGCATTACTATGAAACCTAAAAAACGCCAACAAACCACAAGAATGCCTTCTCCACCACCTCCACCGAATACTGTCGGAACACTGACAAAACAACAATCAAAGTTACTCATTTTGGCATTTAAACGCAACATATATCATTCGATGTTCTCAATCAATATGGTGCTGAATTCAAAACAAGAAAGGAACGATGTGATCAGAAGTTCAGTTTATGCTGCATCCAAGGAGGTGCTTGGGTACAGTCCACCACCCATAAAACTTCGTGACCGTGGTGTGGATATCATGTGGGAGGCATGCAATGCCTTTCATCGGTATGCAGAAAATACAGTCGATATCTTTTTTGGCCTACAGCTCCCCCTGCGAGGTGATTGGGACGAGATCACCCACAGGCAAGATACGATTCAAAGTATCCTCACACAGGAACACTATGCTTATCTTCATGTCCCTGACACAGTAAGCTCGTTGGCTCTACTTCACGCTCAGTTCACCTATGTTCACTAGGATTCGAATGGATACTTTGAACATCATTGTATCTGAAATGCGATCTTGCAGATTGTCTGGTGAGAACTTTGGTGTCCCAGTGTACTCCAGCCGGACTCAATGAAACCCATCATCGCAATGGTTTCCACATCATACATCATCGCTCTCAAACGTTGCAAGTCCGGTATGCTTACCCACAGTCCTACACCTCCCGAACACTTCATTGAAGTGTATTAGGGAGTCCATTCCTTCTTAAACTCAGTCCTTATACAGGGTAGCTTGGCTCATGCACAGTTTACTGAGTATTGTAGTCTGATTATCTCTCATAGTATGACACTTTTGGGCGGGGATTATGTTGAGAATGGCAATGATGATTTTTAGATAGTTGATAAAATGTTATCAATGACAAACCTGATATCAGATCCCCATAAAGTCGAGAATATATTTTATCTGACTGATCCACCAATCAGAAGACATTTACCCATGGAACGTAACATACATAAGCTACGAAATCTCAACTGAATGGTTAGTTCATTTCAGCTGCTTTACAGATGTCGATGATTAGGTGGCATGCATGGATAGTCTGACACAATTGATTTTCCTGAGACTGAAGCCGCGCAAATGTCCATTTGGAGCAAAAATGTGTCAATTAGAAAAGGGAGGTAGCTATATAATCCCATATAAGACATTATCTTCAGGTTGGCAGATGGTGAGAAATATCCTGATTATTTGATGATTATAACCCCTTATAGCTCGCTTGTTTTTTCCCTGATGCATGTCATAACCCCGAGCGTTGTTTTGATGGCCATTTCACAATCATTGATACCACTGGGATTCATACCATTTCCCTTGACTTCTGCAACTGTGAACAAGCGTCAAGTCATTTTCAACAGCTCCTTCGTTTTGCTTGGTTCCCAGCAACCACTTCATGACCAAGGAATGCTGCAACCTTTTGTGTGCTTGAACTGTTCCAGCTACTTTCGTTGGAATCAAAAATATCGACCAACGAGTTCTATAATTTGCTATCTAGACTCATGGATAACACGAGACTTGTTGACTTAAAGGTAAGGGTGTTATTCTTGGGTTCAGTCCACTCCATCACTAACAACTTTAGAATCGGTATGAAACATTTCTCTGGATCACCCGAGAATGGCGCCACCTCAAGATGCTCAAGTGTGCAAGTCGAGCATGTGACCCTTGTGGTGTAGAGGCCACACGTGAGGGTTAATGTGCAGTTCTATGTCCTGCTTGCCCCCACCCCAGGAAGAACCTACCGCCAAATTTCCGTAGTGTTGGTGAGAAGAAGCGGTGAGTGGACTCCTCCAGAATGTTGTCCCTGCATTCTTACATTTTATCAGTTGGCTTTACACACATTTCGTGGCAATTGATGCTGACTTCCATCTGAAACGCAAGAAGATTTCAAAGGATAATGTTGACCCAAGTCTCAGGTGTACTTTGTGGAAGAGACCGCCTACAAGGATTACCTATTGTGGAGAGGGAACATCGTACAAGAGGTACGTGGTCATCATTGCAAATCAGATGGCTCTAATTGTCATCCTCAAGTAGAAAAGTACATGCTTGAGCCATCTTGCCGTCAACAGAGCAGATACGTTGATAAACCACGGGCTGGCAGCAACAGGTGTTGGCACCATCAACTGTGCTTGTCACAATATGAAATTACCTACTGCCATCAGCAATTTGCAAAAGGGAGAGAAGTACGCTGTGTCTCTACCTTTATTAACACGCATCCTAACTTGAACAATGTCTTAATAGATACACCAACATGGACTGCCTGTTTTTCTCAGCAATGTGTCATAATGACATGGGTGTGCTCAATGTATCCTACGACATCGCTTGCCAATGGTCCAAACACATTTGGGACTGCATGGCCAAACTACCAGCCCACCTGCAGCTTGATATTGAGCAAAAGCACGTCGCCTTTTTGGTTCCCAAGTTCCATCTACCAGCGCACATAGAAGCATGCCAAATGACATTCTTGTTCAGCTTCATACCCAGTGTCGGACGAACGGATGGAGAAGCTCCAGAAAGGGGTTGGGCCAATATTAATCCAGCAGCATCCAGTACAAGGAAATGGGCCCCGGTGCAAGGCGAGACATTCTCGATGACCACTTCGGTCATTCGAACTGGAAGAAAGTGGCTGGCCTCCATACGTCATGCTTCCCACGCGAGCCAAGTTACCATTCTCACTCTTCGCAGGGGACAGTTTGCTCAGGAAACTAAAGGGTGCTATTCCAAAATGCTTGGAACTCCAAGAGGCTCTGAAGGAACTTGAGGAAAGCATTGCACTCGACCATGCATGTGGTTTGGTGGCATGGGAGAAACAACTTGCGGGCTGGGAGAATGATCAAACAAGACCAAATCCATATGAACGCAAGGGAGGAAGTAAGTCCTCCGCCAGATTATTGAGCCTTCACTCATAACTATGCTATATATGACAGCCTTAACAGTGGTAGCAGTGCGGCTATAGCTCGCCAAGGAAGACTCTGACAACCTGCTCCATGTAAACACGGTCAGCCTTCACAAGGATTGTACGATGAGCATATTGATTAGTACAGGACTAGAACTGGAAAATCTGCAGTAAGAGCCTGCTCACTAGTGAATCTACTCTTTATTTCTGATGCGATCTTTTTCAGACATTGTCTCACACGTGAGAAAGCGGGCAAGGGGCTTCACCCAACAGACAATCAAGAAGCCTGATTAATCGAATGAAGTAATTCACTTCAACGGCAGATTGATGAGTGGGTGAAGCTGCAGCAGTGGTTCATTCCCATGATTGCTGCAGAACGCACCAAGCAAACCGTGGAACCGGATGCCATAATACCAGAGTCGTTTGACCTCTTGCTCCCATCCAAGATCGTCGGAAGCTTTCCCTGCACAGAGAAGATACTGTGCATTGAATGAAGACTCCGCATAGCCCAAGCTCATGATGCACTTAACTCCCTTAGATCCAACCTCTGTGCCAAAAGCTGTCTTCTCAAATTCAAAGCCTGGAACCTTCGTGCTCAAGGTGCTAACACACAGGCTCATAACTCTGTCAATGTCATCCAAGGCCATATCGATGCAGCTGCTAATAGGTACAATGATGCTCGCAACGCTCTCACGAAGCTGGCCTCTCATCTGAATGAGACAAGTTGGAGTTCTACCCTTCATCCCCTCCAACAGCAAGATATCTGAGGGATGTTGGATCTTCTGGACGGAGAAACTGAAGGAACACAAAAGCTCTTGTGGATATGGAGTGCGCAGGGGTCCGCAGATGATAATGCAGACAAAGTGGGGGGATTGGAAGGTAATTCAAATCTGTTTCATGCTTACATTCATACTTATACGATGCTAGATATTCAAATCGAGTGATGCAAGGCAAGAGCATGTGCACATCGTTGGGCTGAGGAGGTCAAGTTATTGCTCGAAGAAATGCGAAGAACCGCAGTATTCTTTGAATGGGACACTACATGTTGGGACACGAGGGGTGCAGAGTTCACCTCTGATGATCCTGCACTCTTTGAAGGTTTTTGTGCATATGCAGAGTGACAAGCTGCCCTCTGACGTGCCCTGGCAGCAAGCTGTTGTACACCTTGGATGGATACCATAGGATTGGCAACACATGGAGGTGGTAGAAGCAAGGGGGGAGAGCTCCCAAACCTGGAAGTATCTCAGAATGGCGAGGAGTAAGGTACCATCAAGTTTTCATAGTCGTTTCTTGAAGCTATTAATTTTCTTCATCAACAACTGATGCACTTGATGTGCCATCGCACCACATTAGGATGTGTTAGGAGACAAAGTGATCATCACAACCATGTGCCGATGCCCGAAGGATGAAGGGACAAAGTGATGCATAAGCGCTTAAGCCAAAGGACGGACAAAATCCAAGGGAGGAAATGATGCATGACATCGCATCATTGTTGCATCGGCCTTGAGCTTGGACTGCGGTTAGAGTACAGGGACACAGAAATGTGTAAATTTGCATCACTCAATGACCAACTTTACATCATGCATTAACAAGGCCAGGACAGGTGGCATCGGGATATGAACCTTATGCAGGCCATGGGTAATGAGAATAGAAAACAAGGTAATAGCCGAGATTGAGTCAGTCGGACATTAGGTATCTTTCCATCGTGCAAGCTAAGTCTTCATGCCTCTCCTGGTATTCAACATCATAGCCCCAACTCCCCAAAAAACACGGATTTCAAGAAGGAGGGGGGGTGGTGAGGAGCCAATTGCGGTACCTCAGTTACCAGGTATGGTTGCTGATATCAAACAAGCCATCCTCAATGGCATCACCCAAATCGATCGGGAGTGCCAGGAACTGAACCAGATAACCCTCCTCTTTCGGGAGGGTATCACTGATTGTTCAGAACTTGCGGAGCCTTTCGAGGTGGTCCCATTTCCATATACATGGGACCAGCTGGAAGAATTCGACTGTCATGTATGTCTCTTTTTTGGGGAAGGATTTTCTCATCTTAATAACTCATATATTTAAAGCCCGAACTACAAACCTTTGTGCAAGAATATCACCTGGCAGAAGAGAGGCGCTGCATAATCACAACGACAGCTATTGAAGTCGATTTGCGGGAGTTTATCCTCCCACCCCAGTAATTTACGTAGGGAAAGCGCTATGCAGCGTGGATGGGTTTGTTCATTTCTTCCACCCCAATGCTAATCTGCTGATCTGCGTCTGTTCTTTATTTTCAGTGTGTTTCTCTGATCGATTTTAGAATCACAACTAGTGGCCCTTTCTCGTATGGAAAGCACACATAGGCAGACTAGAGCTACGAAAAAAGTGTGCAGTGGCGGTCATTTCCTGACTAAAATACCCAAACAGCTACTCATCTGAGTTGGACAATTCTTCAGAGTACAGATTATAAAAGTGACAATGATGAGTTTCAAGGCTTGTCCTGTCATCCCAAACGCCCAAGTTTTCGCCAGAGCTTGAATCCATGTTCCAACTCTACTGTACATGCTTTCAATATATTCCTCTTCCCCCTCGTCCACCCAAACAACCACTTAAGTTTGCAAATCTCATCCATCTGAGAAGTACCATTCGAGCCTTATTCTGCTTACTTCCCTCTTGTAGAATGGATCCTGGACCATCTTCAAGTGGCTTGTCAGACCGAGTCAATCAACTTGTATGTATATGTCGAAAGTATTGCAATGGACAACCTCACCTTGTCTCAAAGGCTACATTCTATCGACATTATGCTCAAGCTGGAGAAGACAAACAGAACCTGCTTGATTCTGTGAAGACGAAGACACTCGATGCTGCCCTTGCCGTGCTTACCCATGAACCCGTCTGTCTACCACTAGATGGTTGTCACCAACGAGCTGGATGAAGCACTATCGACAAAAACCCAAGCCCACCAGTCCCAAACAAACCGCTGAATCCCCTCCTATTCTTCCACCAACTGCGGGTTCTCACCATGAATCCAATGGAAGGCAGGACCCTCCTGGCAACAATGCCTAACCCCAGGGCACCGACTCCCACGATACCAATGACAAGAAGCACACGCAACTCATCACAACTTTCCTCCCTCACGAAGGAGGAAATCACAAGTCAGGACCACAAAGTAAAAGATGTGGAAAGCAGCACCAGCTTTCTCTCTAAGTCACTACTCTGCTTGGTGGGCGAACCCTTAACCATTGAACACCTAACCTCCACACTGCTCCACACTACGCAGATCTCGGGAATCCCACGCCAAGCCACAGAAGCAATTAGAGCCATGGCCTTCCTCCTGGAAAAAGAAACCTTGTCAAGAACCACAGAAGTGGCAGTGACCTCGAAAATCTCCGCCAAATTCCTTAAAGAGATAGCCACCCACATCATCACAGCGATATCTCCCCACATGGCCACCTTCCTCAAAGCTAATGAGACCCTCACTGCCAACGGAATCCCTAACCTCCATACACGCCATCACCCCCAACACCCTCACCGGCAAAACCATGACCTCATTGATCGACAAGGTCACCACGGCAGCCAACACAATCAACTCAGGCATCACGATAGTCAAAGACACAGTCAAACAACTAGCCCCCTCTCTCGCAGCCACACAAGACAGTATCAAGACCCTCCTAACGGACCTCACACTCAACCCTCAAGCGAACCAACCAACTCAAAGATCCTACAGCGAAGCAGTACAATCCCCATCAAACTCATCCCCCACCCCGCCCTCCCCCACCACCCGATTGACACCCCTATCTCAGCCAGCCACCTCCACACTAGCCAGAGCAGCCATCAGAGAAAGACAAGTCCTGATTGACCCCATCAGAGGTCACTCCCTCCACTTCCCAGAAGAAACCACTTCTGCCATCGTTGACAAACTCAAAGCCATCCTAGATGAAATCCGAGATGACGATGCTCCTGACCTCATGATAAAAGCCCTCATCAGACTAAGGAACAGCAGCCTCATAATGGAATTCAACAACACAAGTGCATCATACTAGCTCAGATGCAAAGAGAACAAGAACAGATTCTTGGAAAAACTCTGGACCCCCACTGTCATAAAAGAATACATCTACACAGTCCTAGTCTCCTTTCTTCCCATCACCTCCCCCCTTGACGACCCGACCTGGCTACGAACAGTCAAACAGTCGAACCACCTCGTCAAAGACTCACTAGCCTCAGCACGATGGATAAAACAAAAAGACAGACAGAGCACAATGCAAAGGGTCACACACGCTATCTTCATCATGGCCGAACCCATGGCCACCAACACACTCCTCATGGACAGCCTATACCTATGTAAAGAGAAACTCCACCCAAGAAAAGACAAAAAAGAACCACTCAGATGCACTCACTGTCAAGGCTGGGGCCACCTAGCTAGGGGTTGCAAAGCCATCCACGATACATGCGCAACTTGCGGACACGTCCACTGAACCAGTGAATGCACCAACACCTCGGGTAAAAAACACTGCGTCAGCTGCAAGGAAAACAACCACTCAAGCAACGATCCATGCTGCCCCACCTTCCTACTCAAATGTGCAGAGCTCGACGCTAAGCACCCTGAGAACTCAATGCCCTACTACCCCACTGACGAGCCTTGCATGCAGATCTCTCTCCTGCCCAGACTCCCACTGTATGTCAAACCAAAACCCATGCAACAATCAGCCCCTGACCAAATGCAACACACGCTCAGACAAACCACCCTCAACCTGCTACTTGGGCCTCGAGGAAGAGGTAGAGGAACTAGTAACCCATCAAGAAGAAACGATGTTGCCTACTCTAGAAATCCCTCAAACAACCCCTCCACTCACACCAACCTCCCCATCCCACCAACGCAAAACGCGACGACCAGCGGACCACAAGCCCCTAACTCGTGACTGTGAATAGTACGCCCTCAGCTACTACTAACTTGAGGATTTGGCAACAGAATCTTAGCGGCTCCAACACTGCACAACACTCCTTACTTAACTCCATTCTGTCTGATGATTGGGATTTGATCACGATACAAGAACCCCACATAAACTTCCTTAACAATACGATCTTTGATAGGCAATTTTGAGTACTATACCCTTCGATGCATCTTACCACTCCAAAAACCAAAACATGAGCAGTCACCCTAATTTCCACAAAGCTAGATACTAACACCTGGACCCAGCTCTCTTTCCCCTCACCAGATGTCGTGGCACTACAACTAACGGGAGACTTTGGCAAATGCATGCTCATCAACATCTATAACGACTGCAAACACTCGCAAACACTCACCAAACTATCCGACTATCTCGAGTCCAACATCCACTTAATCAAACAAGCAGACACCGACCACATGATCTGGCTTGGCGACTTCAATCGCCACCACCCCCTCTGGAAGGAAGAACGCAACATCCACCTACTCAACAAATCCAACCTCAATGCAGCACAACCAATCATTGAACTTCTAGCCGACCATGGTATGATCATGACCCTACCCAAGGGAATGCCAACCCTCGAAGCACTCACAACCAAGAACTGGACAAGACCTGACAACATCTTCTGCACAGACCATACAGCTCAGTTCATCTCTACATGCCACACTGAACCCTCACACCGGGGCCCACATACAGACCATGTCCCCATCCTTGCAACCCTAGATCTCCAAGTCCCTTAAACCAACAAGACCCCCACATGAAATTACCATGACGTCACCTGGAAAGCCTTCAATGAAACACTACACTATGCATTGGAAAAATATCTGACCACCCACCCGATCATATCAGAGCAGGAGTTCCAAAACGTAGCAAAGGGAGTAACTACAGCTATACAAGAGACCATCTCCACTCACATACCCCTCTCACGCCCCCCCCCCCCCCCCCCACACACACACACATGCACTATAAGCAATGGTGGAACAGAGAACTATCCCAGATACGACATGAAGTCTCAAAAGCAGCCTCTCCCTCACACAACATGTGCACTCTCCCTGACCACCCATCTCACAAAAACCACCGATTACTACGTAACCGCTACACAGAAGCCATCAAAGAAGCAAAACACAAACACTGAATAGACTGGCTGGAACACATGAACAGCAACGAGATCTGGATAGCCAACAAGTACCTCAACGCAGAACCAACCGATGGTAGATCATCGCGCACCCCCACCCTCAACATCAAACATCCCAACAGCACCACCACAACAGCAAAATCAAACGAAGAAAAGAGTGCTGCCATCGCCACCTCATTCTTCCCCCCACCACCACCCCAATCCTCAGTCCCACTAGACTTTGAATACCCAGAAGCAGCCCCCGACCCAGGACAACTAATGGAGGAGCAACTAATAAGAGGCATATGAAAACTGAGCGCTCACAGGGCTCCAGGACCAGACAGCACCTGCAACATCATACTCAAGCAATCCACAGAGACCTTAGTCCCACAACTACTCCGACTCTATCACGCAGTCTTCCACCTCAAAACTTACCACACCTCCTGGAAAGAGTTCACCACAGTTGTCCTCCGCAAACCAGGGAAACCTGATTACACAGTAACGAAAGCATACTGCCCCACAGGCTCCTTCCCATCCTTGTGCTGGAGGGTAAAAGGGCAGCATATCTACTATGTGGTGTTTGTGTTGTATTTAGTACATCACGTGAATGTTTCAAACTCAGCCTAACTTTATCCCTCAAACCCTCCAGCAATGGCTGGCACAACTGTTCGACAAGGTTTGTGTCCCAACCGTCCAGCATCGTCAGCACAGTTTCCCAAAAGGATATGGTCGGTTTGAGGGATAAAGTTAGGCTGAGTTTGAAACATTCACGTGATGTACTAAATACAACACAAACACCATGTGAAACAACCCAAAAAGCTTGTGGCTCAAAGGTTGCACTAGAAACACTTAGACTTGGGGAAGAGTGAAGGAATAGGAGACTACTCTGATCTTTGAGGGGAAAAGACCAAGAGAACTAGACTGGAGTTCTCTGGCCATCTATTGAGGGTTTATATACTACATGGATGTGTACACCTGTGTACGTCTAATCTACGATATAGGGGTAACATGTGCATAAGGCATGGTGTGGAAACATAGCCATAGAATGGAAGGGAAACGGGACATGTGTACCACATGAGGATGTGGCAGAATGGAAGTAGAGAAGCATGGCATGCGTTCAACGCATGTAGAATGGAAGTGTGATATAAGCCTGCACGGTGGTGAGGTGAAAAGGTGAAACCGTGCTAGGTGTAAGTGGATCTTAGATCCGTGAGAAGTGAGTGTCCATTGCGCAAAAAGTTCTAAGTCAAAAAGATTAGATAAAGCGTTCACGATAGTTAGATGATTAGATCTGATTAGATCACGTGATGCGATAAGATAAGATCAAAAGATAAGATAAAGGAGAAAAATGTTAGACCCGTAACACCATGTAGTAAATTCCAAAGGCCCTTCGGGCAGTCCTGGACCCCCCATGAATCTAATTTTCCTTTTCATCACATTCTGTGTTAAATCTCACATATGCAGCAGAGGGGGGGGGGGGGTTGTAGAGCCTTCCAATAAAGAATAGCCTCATGATAGATTTCAACATTGTACAAGCTTGGCAACGTGTGGGTCGGTAGATGGGGATTTTGAAGGACATCCAAAATGACACTCATTGGTTCTACATCCTCGAGCGAAGACTCACTGACTCATTGGGCACAAACTGCACAAGGCGATTATGGTTGGTTTTCAGGGGTCATTTTTTGCTGCCACTCCTGAATGATATTCGTTTTGTCATCAAGCATGAGGATATAATTAAGGAAACTCATCATCATCATCACCTCCAGCACCTGCTCACTGAGAAGCATGGTCAGATGTGCAATGGCAGCAAGTGTTCTCAGCTTGAGCCTCTGTAAGCATATCCTGTCGCTGAGAAGTTGAAACTTCCTCGATATTTCGTAACGGAGGGATGGCGAAAGATGCTTGAAAACAGAATGATTTCAAGGCTCGAAAGACATATACCTTATTTGCACATAAAGGTTCGCAGATATGATGTCGCAGGACATTCTTAACATCATCAATACACACCCTTCGACGAATGAATGCACCATGTGAGGCGGTCAAAGTTCCAAGATCACTTAAAGGGAAAATGTTCAACCATTTGCGATAGCGATTCGCAAATGATGGGCAATAAGACGCCACAAGGAAAAATACTGCACAGGTCAATACACTCCATCTGGAGGCCAATATGATCAAATTCCAGTCTCAGAATGGAGTAGTGCACAGTTCGACCAAAGGCTCCACTGGCAGGTGTTTCCGACAGAACAGCCTGTCAATGGCGTACTCCGGTATAATCACTGTCTGTCTAGGAAGTTAGCGAATGTGGGCAAAAAATTCCGAAAAGGAACACACGTTGGAAAGACATGATAGGCGTGCGTCGACAAGAGATGTTAGACAGAACGAGCAGCAAGAACTTCGTCCCCTATATTATAACCTCAGCCACAAGAGGATATATATGGAAATTCCGTATTCTGATGCGAGCGTTGAGGACACAAAAGTTTTTCGACAGACCTGTCCCCTTCTGGGGTCCAGGAATATGCCGCCCTCTTACCTGACCTCTTCCCCAAAGCGCGTGCGATGAAGCGTAAATTTATCATGCATGTCGGTCCTACGAATGGTGGAAAGACGCATATGGCGTTACACGCGCTGGCAGCCTCAAGCTCGGATCTTTACGTGTTGAACATAGCGCTATTAAGCAGCTAATCAGCTCCTATATCAATATCTTATCTAGTACGTAGGTACATGAGAGATCTTATCCTTATACAGGATATACTTACATAATCTCTCATCTCTGTATGTAT